>PVHY01002970.1:63483-116102 GCA_004024945.1 Uropsilus gracilis | reverse complement strand
TATAGGTCTTTTATGTCTTTTGTTAGGTTAATTCCCAAGTATTTGATTTTCTTTGGTGCAATGGTAAATGGGGTGTTTTTTCTAATTTCTTCTTCTTCTGATTGATTCTTTGCATATATGAATGCTGTTGATTTTTGCATGTTGATTTTGTATCCAGCTACCTTACCAAATTGGTTTATTATTTCAATCAGTTTTTCTGGGTTGATTTTTCTGGGTTCTCTACATAGAGAATCATATCATCTGCGTATAATGATAACTTTATTTCTTTGTTCCCTATTCGGATTCCTTTTGTGTCTTTCTCTTGTCTTATCGTCTTAGCTAGGACTTCCAGAACTATGTTGAAAAGGAGTGGAGAGAGTGGGCATCCTTGCCTGGTTCTGGACCTTAATTGGAATGGTTTCAGTTTTTCCCCATTGAGGATGATATTTGCTGTGGGTCTGTCATATATAGCTTTTATTATGTTTAGGTATGTTCCTTTCATACCAATTTTTTACAGAGCTTTCATCATGAAAGTCTGCTGAACTTTATCGAATGCTTTTTCCGCATCTATTGATATGATCATATGGTTTTTGTTCTTCTCTTTGTTGATGTGGTGGATTATGTTGATTGATTTTCGAATGTTGAACCATCCCTGTGCCACTGGGATGAATCCCACTTGGTCATGATGGATGATCCTTTTTATGCAATGTTGGATTCGGTTTGCCAGGATTTTGTTTAGAATTTTTGCATCTGTGTTCATTAGGGAGATTGGTCTGTAGTTTTCTTTCTTTGCACTGTCTTTATTTGGTTTTGGGATTAGTGTAATGTTTGCTTCATAGAAGGTATTTGGTAGATTTCCTTCTTTCTCAATTTTTTGAAAGAGTTTTAATAGTACCAGTGTTAGTTCCTCTTTGAATGTTTGGTAGAACTCATTTGTAAAACCATCAGGACCTGGGTTCTTGTTTTCAGGGAGAGTTTTGATGACTGCCTCAATTTCACTGCTTGTGATTGACCTGTTTAAGTTTTCTACTTCTTCTTTGTTCAATTTTGGGTGACTGTATTGTTCCAGGAATTTGTCCATCTCTTCCAGGTTGCTGTATTTGTTTGCATATAGATGTTCATAGTAGTCTCTAATTATCTTTTGGATTTCTGCTGGGTCTTTTGTAATATCTACATTTTCGTTTATAATCCTGTTTATTTGAGTTTTCTCTCTTCTTTTCTTTGTAAGCCTTGCCAGAGGTTTGTCAATTTTATTTAATTTTTCAAAGAACCAGCTTTTGGTTTTGTTTATCTTCTCTATGGTCTTTTTGGTTTCTATTTCATTAATCTCCACTTTTATTTTTGTTATTTCTTGTCTTCTTCTGGGTTTGGGATTTTTTGTTGCTCTTTTTCTAAGTCCTCAAGTTGGGAGATTAGAGTATTTCTTTGGGCTGCTTCAATTCTTTTTGTTTGGGCCTGTATTGCTATGAACTTTGCTCGTAGTACTGCTTTTGCTGTGTCCCACACATTTTGGAACGTTGTGTCATCATTGTCATTTGCTTCGATGTAGGTTTTAATTTCTTCTTTGATTTCCTCTTTTACCCAGTGATCTTCCAGAACCCTGTTGTTCAGTCTCCATGTAGTGTTTACTCTCCTTATTTTCTTTTCATTGTTGATTTCTAATTTGATGCTTTTATGATCAGAGAAAAAGGTTGGTATTATTTTATTTATTTTTTATTTTTTTGAGACTAGGTCTCACTATTTTGCCCATGGAACTGCAGGCTCTTGTTGCCTGGGGTACCAGGGACTCAAGCAATCCTCAGTCTCAACTTCCCAGGTAGCTGGGATTACAGGCGCACACCACCACACCCAGCTATTTTTTTGGAACTGGGTCTCACTACGGGCCCCAGACGGGATTCAAACTGTGATTCCCTAGCCCTGGCCACTTCATAGGCTGAAGCTTACAGGCATGAGCCACCATGCCCGGCCTTGGTATTATTTTAATCTTTGTGTACTTGTTCAGATTTGTCTTGTGGCCTAGTATATGATCGATTTTAGAGAAAGAACCATGTGCATTTGAAAAAAAAAAGTGTACTCTTTTCCTTGCGGGTGTAGTGTCCTGTATATAGCTATTAAGTCCATTTGGTCTAGCTCTTCCTTTAAAGCTTTTGTTTCTTTGTGTAGTCGTTGTTTTGCTGATCTGTCTTTTGTTGAGAGTGGCGTGTTAAAATCTCCTACCACGTATGTATTCTCATCAATATTGGAATTCAGTTCTACTAGTTGTTGCTTTATGAATTTTGGTGCTCCCTCATTAGGTGCGTATATGTTGATTACTGTTATGTCTTTTTGGTGGATTGACCCTTTAACCATTATGTAGTGGCCGTCTTTATCTTTTGTCACTTTTGTTAATTTGAAGTCTGCTCTGTCTGATACAAGAATGGCAACTCCTGCTTTCTTGTGGGGGCCATTTGCTTGTAGTGTAGTTTTCCAGCCTTGCACCTTCAATCTATGCTTATCCTTAGCGATCAGGTGTGTTTCTTGGAGGCAGCAGAATGTTGGGTTCTGTTTTCTGATCCAGTCTGCAACTCTTCGTCTTTTGATTGCTGAGTTTAGACCATTGATGTTTAAGATGATTATTGATATTCGCAATTCTAACTGTTTCCTGGTGGTCATTTGGGGTTTATTTTGTTTTTTTGTTTCTTGTATTTGATCTTCTTATGGTTTTGGTCTTGAGGCCTCCTGCAAAATTTCTTGGAGTGGGGGTTTATTGGTAGCAAATTTCTGGAGACTTTGCTTGTCAGATAAGGTCTAATTTTTCCTTCGTAGAAGAAGGATAGCTTTGCGGGGTAGAGTATTCTTGGCTGGCATATTTTTTCTTGCAGCTTTTTGTAGATGTGACTCCATTCTCTCCTTGCTTGGAGTGTCTCTTCAGAAAAATCTGAGGTCAGTCTAATGGATTTTCCTTTGTAGGTTATCTGTTTCTTTTCTCTAGCCATTCTCATTTTTTCCTTATCTTGGGTTCTAGGAAGTTTTACGATGATGGGTCTCGCTGTGGCTTTTCTTTCATTAAAGTAGTTTGGTGTCCTTTTGGCTTCCTGTATGTCTATTTTCATTTCTTTCTTCAGATTGGGGAAGTTCTCTTCTATAATTGTTTTGAACAGCCTTTCAGTTCCCATAAGTCTCTCCTCTCCCTCTGGGATTCCTATTACTCTTATGTTTCTTTTCTTTAAGGAATCTGACATATCTCTGAGCTTGTCTTCAGTCCTGCTACTTTGTTTCTCTCTCTCTTTTTCTTTCTTTGTCCTCTCTATTTCTGTATCCTCAAGTGTGCTGATTCATTCCTCTATTTCATCTATTCTACTGCCTTGGCTTTTCTGTGCATTTTTGAGCTCCTGTATTGCAACCTTTAAATCTTGAGTCTCTTTCAATTTCAATTTTAGGGATTAATTTTCATGTTTTAGTTCATTGATTAGTTTATACATATTGATACATTCTTTTTTATATGTTTCTACTTCCTTAGTGTATTAAATGCTTCTATCATACTGTTGTCCTTTTTTTCCTAATTCTTCTCTTAATTTTTGGAATGCATTTAACATGTTAATAGAGGAATCTTTTTCTGAGATGCAAATCATTTCTTTGATGATTTCTGGAGATTGTCCTTTCTTTGTTGGCGATGGATTACTTCCTGTAGGTCTTGCTTGCATGTTTAAAGTTTTTCTCCTTACTGTGTTTTGCTTTCTAGCCTGTTCTACATATTGATAAACCATGGATCTTGTGTTGGTCAGCATGTTGATGGGAGTGTTTTCCAGGTTGAAAGAAAGTAGATCTGTACTTTAGTTTAGTAATTTGCACCGGCGCTGCTTGTGGGTGACCTCCAGCGGCTAACCTGGGAGTGGGCAAGGTGGGCGGGTTTCCAGAGGAACCTGGCTGCAGGGGTTGGGTCCCAGGGATGGCGGAGAGGGCGGTGAGGGTGGCACGGCGAAGGGGTCCCTCCCAGAGTCCTGGAGCCAGAGCGGGTGACCTATATTCTGAAACTTTTAATACATTTTATGTTAGTCTGAGTTTAAGTGAACACCATAAATAATAATTTTTGTTCATATGATACTGAACAAATTGAAGTACAGGAAAAAGTTACAAGAATGGAATTTATTAAAAATTCAAACTAAGTTCCAGTGTGTGATTTAAATGTGACAATGGATTTTCTTTTACTTATTCATGTGAACTTTAGTTTTAAAGTAGATTCATGTAGAATCATGAAGAAATTAGCTTTGTATTACACGTACAATTACTCTTAACTGACATCTTGCATTACTCTGGGATGGAAAAGTAAAAGCAACTTTCATCACTTACACATTTCAAACATATTGGTTCTATCTGATTTTTTCATTGTCAACTGCCAATTAGATAAATGATGGAATGAGAGGCCAGTAATGTCACCATATTGAAAGTCTCTCCACATGGAAATATTTAACAAGATGAAATACATTTCTGCTTGATAACTACAATTTGAAGTAGAGTTTCCTATACTTTCTTGATGTCACTTAATTTGTATAATTTTAGTGGAGGTTGTTTTTTATTGCTGTATATTTTATTACTGTACATTTTAATTTAAGGTAATAATTCTCAACTTACAACTTTATCTGCATATTGACCTGCTACTAAAAGGCTTTATATTTGTTTCTACCTTGTAAAAGTTAAGTTTTCATAAGTAGTTCTATCTTCACCAAAGTACCTATGCTTTTGAACAAAATGATTAAATTCTAAAATGGGTCATGACAGACCATCATACAAGTGGTGTGTCTGAATATGCCACTATTTTCACAGTTATAGTACCTGTTTATTGTATGTAGTATCCAAATACAGGGACCATGTGCTATCACTTGAAGTGACAAAAAACAAGGGTTATATGCATGCACTATTCTTGGTCTTTCTACAGATAAATTTACTTGATTTTACTTCTAATTAGCAGACTTTCTTAATATACTAATAACCTGCTAAAGGAAGGCTATGTAGGTAAGTCTATTTGAACAGTTCTTATTTTCTTATTGCAAATAATTTCCTGTTGTCGCATCAGTCTTTCATTCTTTCAAAAAAGAAATTTCCTTTAACAGAGGATTAGCTCCAAAGGTACCATTTTGAATAGAGCATCCAGCACAGGAGGCCAGAGATTGGAGCCACAGACCTGAGGTAAGGCACTGCCAGGTTTCCTCATGATAATCTGGAACATATTCATTGTCTGTAAAGTTAAAGATACCCATGGCCTGAAACCCAATATTTACACTCTTAAGTATACCCTACACAAGCTTCAGAGTGTGCTTCAAAAAAACATTCCTAAAAGCTTTAAAGAATCATTGGTAATTTCACAAAATCAGAAGCAACTTAAGGCCCAGTAAGAGCAGGATGGATCTAAAAGGACAATCTAACCACAACGGGATAATGAGATGCAATGGAAATCTCAAAAGTCATGTTGAAAAAAAAAAAAAAAACTAGTAGAAGCACAGGAAATGTGCTTCTTTTCTAGTTAAGCTTAACAAAGCATTTCTAATGTCTCTCTCCTGTGCATAATATTACAAAATCAAAAGAATGTATAATAAAAATGCTAAGATGCCTGTTACATCTTTTATCTTTTTCTTTATTTGTTTTTGTATTTTACATATATACAGCAGGACTCTCCCACACCATGTAACCCATGGGCCATTAACCTGATCTCTTGTGCTCATCCTTGCCCTGTTATGTCATAAAAGATATAAAAGATGAGATGTGGGAGAGAGGGAGATTCGAGGGTCTTGGAAAGTGGTAGTAGATTCTATTCCTAATGTTGTAGGCAGTGTACAACAGGGTACATGCATTCAAATTGTTAACATGCATTACATATTTTCTAGTGTATTATGCTCAGAACAATAAAAACATAATTTAAAAAAAAAAGAAAAAATCTCCTATAAGTACTTTACTGGGTGTTTTATTTTCTGCAGAAGCATTCAGTCATTTTAGTCTCTTTCTTATAGATTTGCCAGTGAAACAAAGAAATTATGGGAAACACTAGAGGATCATCGCACCTCATACACCTCTAAGTGAGATTGTGCCATGATGTCTGTGTTCTAATGCAATTGAATTGGCAATATTCAGCGAATGTGACTATAGCTACCTACAAAGACATGATTTGGGCATTATGAAAGGATGCTTCTACTAATACTAAGCAATATTTTTGTTACTAAAGAAATGCCTAACCTCTCTGGTTTTGTTTGTCTGTTACTGATACTTGCCATTCAATATTAAAAAATTGATAAGAACTTACAAAAAATAGAATTTTATTTTCATAAGTTTAATCTACATTAGTAAGATCCCACTAATTCCACTAATAAAATAATTCATCTTTCTATTTTGATTCAAAATTAAGTCATAAATTTATTACAGATCTGTCTTCTATTGAACCTTTTAGATTAAGACCCTTAACTCCATTTTCTCATTTGCTACAAAATAGAATTTTATGTTATTTCAAAATAATCTGTTCTTCCAATTATCTAGTTTTTTTTTTAAGTTTCATAAGACTTTTTACACTTATATTAAAATATTCATGGTGAAATAAATGGGATACATCTATTCACCCAAAATGTATTTCATATTGAATGTTAATGCCTCATATTGTACCATATTTACAACTGAAAAAAATTTACATGTACTACCTAATTCATTTAATTTACTTCACACAAGATTCCAAGTGAATATGTAGTAGAGATGCTATTTATTACATTTCACAAGTCGGGACACATAGCCTCAGAATTTCTATTCTTCTGATAAGGAAACAAAGTTTGTGGCAACATCAGAACTTGAGTACTATTCTGCCAAACTCATCTATTTTACCACAACCAGCAACAGCAGCTGCTGTAAGAAATATGAGAATGGCCTTTCTCAGGAGGATTTTTTATCACATCAGAGAAAAGAGCAAAATGACCATCAATTATATTGGAAATATGAATTGTCTTTTAAGGCAGTTCTAGTCTTCAGAAGTTAAAAATTATTTTGCCTGATAACTTTAAAGTCCCAAGTCTAGTTGAAATTTATGTTTTTCTAGGTTGTTTATTATTTTATCCAACCAAAGGCTAACATAGGTGAGATATTAAAGAGCACACTCATTGCTAAGTCCTATGTTAGTGACATCACCCTGTGTTCCAGCTGTAATACAGTAAACTGCACTGAAGCTACAAAGAAATGTCATGTTCTTGCTCAATTCAGTCACATCTTACTTAAATGACTGCAGCCAACTCATTATAGTCTTAAAGTCAGTTCATAGTACAATACAGGAATACTAAGTCCTACCTCAAGGTTTGAGAAGGAGGTCAAATATGAAATATTCTTGTAAGGTTTCATTAACTATAAAGTGCGGTACAAATGTTAGGTGTTATTATTTTTTATCCTATCTGGTCTCAGTTTGGAGAAGTAGACACGATTGGTTAAATGTGCTACTTTGGAAAGTCTCTAGACATAGCAAATGGTCCCTTTTGAACAAATATATAGGCTACACCTAAGAATATTAAAAAATTCAGCTTCTGAATTGTTTGCCTATGCTTTGTATCAATGTTCTGGGAATAAAGAAGAAATTGCTCTGTTCTTTATCTGTGAGCACAATATTCAGCATGTGTGATTATAGCTGCATACAATGACATAATTTAGGCACTATGAAAGGATACTTCTACTAAGGTGCTTTAATGAAAGCATAATTTCAATAAAGTAAGAACACTGTCCTCTTGACAGTTACATTTGTTATATTGAATATTTGTTGTATTCAAACACAGAATATAACAGTTTGCAGACTCAGAACAGGAAGTTGATATCAAGGTTTTCTGCCATCTATGGCCTGAGCATGGACTGCCATACCTCTGGTGTCTACTAAAGGAGGTGACTGACCCCACAATCCCAGTTCTGTACCCCTGATTTTCACATCCATGATGATGGTCTCTCATCAATTACTTGTACCACTGGAGTACCCCTCTGTCTTTAAGAAAAACCTTTATTATCCTTGTAAACTCCAACTCTTGTTGGTGATAAAGCTATACCCCTTGTGGCCTGATTATGACAAAAAAATCAACCTAAAAGTAAATTTGAATCACCTGAAACTTTCCACTTGCTTGATCTCTTTTTGGATTGCTTATCCCTACATTTGCATGTCACTTGTGTTCATACATTTCACACACGATTAGTCTCCAGTTCTATCCCACAATCTTCTTTCACTCCCCTTCCATATTTTCTCCCTTGCCATCAGGCATGCAAGCATATACCTGCACACAATCTGCCCAATACTGCTGCTCTGTCATGAATGAGCACGTAAGAGAAAACACTGAATCCTCTTTGGTGGGAAGAAAGAAGGTATTTAACATCCTTCTCATTTTAGTTTTTATCTCCTGAAATGTCTTTGGGTGGTTATCTTCAGAGCAGCTCAGATAAGCTACAATAATAAATAAGACTTTATTAAATAGCAAGATAATACATATATGAAAATAAACAAATATTTTCTAAGAAATTCATTCTTTATATGAATCTGAAATACTGTATTCTGACTGAAGATTGGTAAGAGAAACTCATGCCAAGTCCAAATTCTCAATACATGAACTTGGTACTTGATTCCAATTTCTTGTCATTTGTCGTGTTTCATTTCTTACCCCTGATTCACAGACACCATTTTTACTCCTTCTCAACTCCTGCTTTTCACTGCAGGAGGCTCAGAGATATTTTTAAAAAACAAAACAATTTTCCTCCCAGGATTAAAGGGAAAGCCAAGATGTCTTCAAAGGAGATTAGTGAAATCATTTCCTTTTGAGGAAAGTTGTGTGCTTCAGTTCAGACATTTCTGAACTTCACTCCAGTTTAGAATCAACTCTGAAGTACTGGGTAACATGAAGATTCATGGGTTCAACAAAGATTCTGACTCAGTTTTTCATGAAATTCAGTAATGTACACTCTTAGTAATGGGTCATTCTATTTCCTTATGAGGTCCATGAACTATAATTTAAGAATGAATGATAAACTGGAAAAGATGTGCATTAAAGTAAGCAAGATGTGTTCACAAACACCTAGATCTGTCTCTCTTCTGAGGCACTTAGCCTTACTATCTTTAAGATAGGATCATGCTCTCATTTCCAGAAATATACATTGTCTTGGTTTTATAGAGCAAATATTCTACTCCCAGTTTTTTTTATAGTCTCCATTATTTTCTATGCATTACACTTTATATTTAAACATAAAATCAGCTTTTCAAGTTCTACCATAAAGATAAAACTGTTCATATTTTTTAAAGTAATTATTAAATGAAATCTAAAAATCCTTTGAGGAAGAATTAACTATGTTTAGAATAATAAACCTCTCATTACTCCAAGAACAGGACCTGACTTATCCAAACCTGATGCTTAAGATGTTTCTTTCATTGTAGTTTTACAGTTTTCTTTGTAGAGTATTTCAAGTGTCTTAGATATTTATCAAAAGTGCAATAATTTTCCTCTAATTATTTTGCATTTTCTGTGATCCAATCAAAATAATATAACATTAAATTTTCCTTCAGTTCTTATAATGTTATTATATTGTTTTACTATCCTAGTCAAAACCTCCACTGCAATGATAAACAAAAATGGACTTAGCAGATATCTTTGTTTTTGTTCCAGTATCAAAACTAAAACTGTCTCCAAATAAGATACTAGTTCAAGGATTCAGTAGATATAAACATTTGCATAGATGCAGTGACATAGTAAACAAAAACATTAAACAAGAAAGTTGTCCCTGACTTCTATTACTGTAGATGTCACACTACATCTTCCCCATCAGTATCGTCACTACCTACCAACTTAACTATCGGAACCAACCCATCATTACCTCCTGCCTGAATGATCTCAAAAGATTTCTCACCACTCCCTCTGATTCCACTCTAGCTCATCTTCTCCACACACCCTCAGATTCATACAGCATTTGGTAGTTGAGATCACCCTTTACCTCTGGTCATTCATCTTCAGTGACTTCTCATCTCACTTGTAATGAGTCAAATTCTTGTAGATTCCACAAGGCTCCCAGTATGAGTCTGATACCATTTATTCTCAGTTCCTATTGTTATTCTCTGGCTCAACATGTTCCAGGTACCCTGACCCTCAAATACACTAACAGCTCTTGCTTGCAGACCTTGACCTGAAAAGCACTCCTTACACTCCCAAATCTGCATGGGTTGTGTCTTCGGTTTCTTAAATTTCAACACAATTATTACCTTGAGAGAGAGGTCTTAAATGGCATGACAACACTGATAACTCAGTATATCTATCTCCATAGAGGGGGTTCATGCTTTTACCATACATCTTATCATTGTATTTCATTATGCATTCATTTCAATTTGTATGCTTGCTCCCCTGGAATATCAGGCTTAGGCATTAGGGGTTTATGTGTTTTTGTCAATCAATATATCCACATAGTCCGTGCCTGACAGTCACTTAAGTAATTTTAAATTACTTCAATTATGTATTAACATTAAACAACATTAATGACACAAAACTATGTATATTCTCAAATTTTGTGATTTCTTACAGTTTAGAGTTTTGTTCCTGAAGAACTTGGAGTATACAAAAAAGAACTCTTTATCCCTAATTTAAACAACAGAATACAAATCTATCAAATCAAAGTTGCATATAAAAGTTGAATGAAACATGCTTTTGGAAGTAGGAGACATGCGCATCCAATGTACAATAACATCTGTGCCATTTGTTCCCCAGACAAATTTTTATCTCCTAATTAATTCTCTGACCAACATACTGACATTAAGAACAACTCCAAACCAATCTCTTGTCACCAATTAACTTTCTAAGATATATATATTCAAGTGGATAATAAAAAAGCCACTTGCCATTTTCAGTTGTTTTCTTGTATCTGACTATGCTTTCTTATACTTCACTATAATTCTTTATGACACCATGTTTCTAATGAGCATATATAGTTTAAAAAATATATTTGACACAACTCCATTGGCACGTGAAACCATTTAGCAAATGTTAACATTTTTTTCAATAACAAGAAACTAATGCTCAAAATTAAGTCCCATGAGCCAAGTTCTAAGAAAATCATTTAAGATTAACATACAAAGAAGCAATTGTGATATTTTCATAGCAGAAAGTAATCCATTAAGTATCTTAATAACAGAGAGATTATTTAGAGAATCAACATGCTAAATTTTACTGTACTGCCTAATTTTTGGACACCATTTTCTAAAAAAAAAGCATAGATCCACCCTAAATTAGGCTATTCCCCAAAATACAGCACAAGGATTACTTAAATTATGTTACTAATATTCTCTCTTTTGAATGGAGGACTCATTCTAATAAAGCAACTGCTCAAATCTACTACCTGTATTATGTTGCAGTGCACTTAATGAACTTAAATTAGAAGTAGGCTGAGCTAATATTAGGGAAAAAAATCTGTTGTAACTCCATGGAATAAACTTAAAATTTATAGGAAGCAGGGAAACAGGTTTCCTCAGTGAGGAAATTCTAATCATCAGTGAAAAGACATAAACCTAGATGCAGAAGATTAAAGATATGATATGATATGATATGATATGATATGATATGATATGATATGATATGATATGATATGATATGATAAGATGATAAACTACAACCATTACCTGTCTTAATTTTATATTATGGTGATATTTGTAGTAGCAAGTAAGAGGAAAGATATTCTTATTTAGCTTATAAGTTATAATGTAATTAGACAATGGCCTTTAAGCCAAGAGTGACTTTTATGTTTTTTCTAATTGACATAAGTAAAAAGAAAAGGAGGAAGAAAAACAACAGC
This sequence comes from Uropsilus gracilis, assembly GCA_004024945.1. NCBI lineage: Eukaryota > Metazoa > Chordata > Mammalia > Eulipotyphla > Talpidae > Uropsilus > Uropsilus gracilis. Next base: position 104,321 of record PVHY01002970.1, on the reverse strand, counting down.
AGTGGTGGGGGCAGAAGAAGCATCGTCATTAAAAGAGACCATATGTGGTCTGCAAAACCTAAAAAAAAATTGTTATCTAGCCTTTTACAAAATAAATTAACCAACCTTCACCTAGAAAACCCAATACTATGCAATAATCACACATGACAATGTAAACGTAGACTGTTTAAGTGGAATAATGTCACAGTGTGTTAAGCTCAAAAAGAAAATCAAAGCATTTTGGGAAGATGGCTGAGTAGGTAGCACAGGAATCTCTCCCACAGGGACAATTGTAATGGCAGAATTGGTCTGATATAAGTGTTCTGGAACCCTGGCATGTATTGAAGGCATGCAACTTCTGGGATATTTTTGGACAGTGAATTGTGACTATTAATTTTACCCTTAGCACAGTAACAACTTCCATACTCCACCCGCATTCATATGGCAGGCAGCCGGGCACATTTTCCAAGAGCATTCTGCTTCTGCTATGGACTTCCATAGTCAGGACGGGCAAAAAGGAACCCTGTCATGCAAACAATCCTGTTTGTGATGCCAATTGTAGTACACAGGTTGGTCAATCTGTGGAGATTCTTTATTGGTTCTAGAAGTTACACAGAAACACCAGGCAGGTCAGGGCAAGGGGAGTTGGGTGGCAGGTGAAACCCCCAGCCCTCCAGGAACCTTCAAGCTCTTTCGCCTGTCTCTCTCTATGACATTTCACATTCTCTCTTGTACTCTTTTGTCCAGCATGATACCACCCTTTTATCCTTACTTCCAGACTCAGGTGTGCCCACTCACACATGTGCACACCCACTGGGTTCAAGCATGGAGAATCATGAGGAGGGCACAATACTCAAGGTGCTAGTCATACACACTAATGGCAGAAAAAGCCTTACCAACTCACTTGCTCAACAGCCTGGCATTCCAAATAGCAAGGATCTGTGCACTGATCACTATGGAATGATAGCAGCAGGGGAACAGTGCAAGGATTGCTGACTGAAACCTGAGGCTCTTGATAAAGAACAGATAGAGAGCATGAACCAGTGGGGAGAAACAGGTTGGATCAACTGGTCTCATAGAAGAGGCGACTACTCAAAGATAAGAATGGAATACTCAACATACCTGCCACCAACCACACTCAGGGCTAACGCCAACACAACAAATGAGATCTTGGATAAACCAGGGATTAGGTACCTGTTAACAACAGGAGCAGTCACTCCAGAATAAAGCTCTGTGCCATTAAAAATAAGTGGGTAAAAAGTAGTCTTTTATCCACTGCAGTTATAACCCACACTCAGTGCTGCATCCACGGTTAGAACACAAGTTAGAGACAGAAACTGACAGATGATTTGAAATTATTAGATAGAGGAGCTGCTCTAGAGGGTGAAGTCAGCGTGGACTGCACTTCTCAACTTTGGTACCCGAAGCACATGGAGTACTGAGTCTCTGAAATTTTCTGAAAGATATCCACTGCCTCAGTGCTTTTTGCCTATTATGCCATGCTGATATAAGTTCTCTGACCACATCGACAGGTTCAAAGTCTGCAGTGGAATATGCTCCCTGTTGCAAGGCCTCAAAACAAAGTAAAGAGACAGAACAGACCACAAATGCTGGAGCAAAAGAAACCTAGAGGAGTCTCAATACAGAATTGTGGAATATGCCCAACAAACAGTTTAAGCTAAAGATATATCAATGGAACTTAAAAAAAAATACAATGGATTATATAAACCAGGAACAGAATAAAGACTGAGAAAATATGTTACAATTAGACCTAAAACATACTATAAGCTAATTAAAAATACAATAAAGGGTCTGTTGGGCTAGCAGTCTGATCATGATGCAGATTGTGGTGCAACATCAGGCTCTCGATAGGTTCTTTATTGGTTCCAGCAGTCACACAGACACATCATGAATGGCAGGGCAGGGCAGAACAGAGCAGGGCCATGGTCAGGGTCAGGGTCAGGGGTGCTGGGGGGCAGGTAAACCCCGAACTCCCAGAGAAACTTTACACTCTTTCTTTAGCTTCTTTCTCTGGTTTTCTCATCCTCACCTATTACCAAGGTCTCCTTACATCTTCTCCTCTCCCAGGGTGATGTTTCCCCTTTATCTCCTCCTTCTACACATATGCACACCCTTTGGACCCAGGTGTACATTCATGGGGATGAAGAAATACCTCAGGTGCTGCTTAGGAAGGTCGATGACAGAAGGACAAAATCCCTGAAAACCTCATTTACCCTACAAGATTTCAATAGACAAACACAAGCAGTAGAGAAAATCAGTTAGAACAATGCTTGAGAACACACAAATAAAATAACACTCTTTTGGGATAATTTAAAATGAAATAATATCTATATTGTGGGCTTCCTAGAAGAAGAGAAAGACAAAGCTGCAGTCATTTTCAACAACTGGGGTACAACTGAGGAATTATGTGCAACAGAACAAGTCAGAGTAAGAAAAACAAATATGGCTACTTATGAAACAGCTAATTTGATGAAGTAGAATGTTACAGAAAACCAGTGGACATTAATAAATACCATCAGGGCTCTGAGGTTACACAGTGGGGAGAGAGAAATGGACAATAAAGTATAAAAATAGTGAATAAAAATGATGACAAACAAGGCAAATGTTTGCTCTTAGCATATCTGAAAATCTTTGCCAGCACAATAAATAAGAAATAGTAATAAAAGACACAATGCTTAACTAAACAAACCCAATTATACTTATCATCAATATTGAGATAATAAACTTCAAACAATTTAAAAAAATGCTTCCCTTCTTCAATTTTTGAAGAATTTGAGACATAAAGATATTAAATCCTCTTTGAAGTTTTGGTAGAATTCACTAAAAAAGCCATCTGGGTAGGTGTTTTTGTTTGTAGGCAGATTTTGATTACTCCTTATGTTTCTGTACTTATGATTGGGCAGTTTAAGCTCACTGTTTTGTACTGGCTCAGACATATCAAGTTTTATGATTCCAAAAGTTTGTGCAATTTTTTCTAGATTGCTCAATTTGCATAAAGTTGTTATGCACTTTCTTATGATAGTTTGTATCTGCATAATATATATTGTAATTTGCTTCATAGATTTATATTTTTTAATTTTAATTTTTATTTTTCTTTTCCTAGTGAGCCTAGCTAAAATTTTATCAATTTTGTTTATCCTTTCCAATAACTAACTCTTGTTTTCACTGATATTTTCAGTTTTTTTTTTCTAGTTCACTTATTTCTGTTCTAAATTTTATTATTTCCTTTCTTCTACAGAATTTTGGTTTCACTTCTTTTTCTTGTTACATAAGATATAAAACTAGAATGTTTGAGAAAAAACATCCATTGATATGAACTTCATTTTTATAACAGCCCCATTGTTATATACTTCCCTCTTAATAATATCTTTAATGCATCCCATAGGATCTGATAGTTTGTCTCTTAATTTTTGTTAGTAATGAGATAATTTTAATGCCCCCATTGATTTCATCATAGATTAAGGAATTATTAGGAAAAAAACATCTTATTTAGTATTTATACATTTTTTTCTGATTTTATATGTGGATAAGTTTTATCTTTACACTATCATGACTGGAGAAGACATTTGATATCATTTCTAATTTTTAATATTTTAAGACTTGTTTTATACCTCAGCATATGGTCTCTGCTTGAGAATGTTTTGTGTGCAATTTAGAATAATATGTATTCATTTCTTTGGGGATAGACGTTACATTCTGCAAATGTCTATTAATTCCATCTGGTTTAAGACTTCATTTAAGGTCATTTTTTCTTTGTTAAATTTCTGTCTGGGTTATCCATTGATATAAGTGTTGTGTTGAAATCCTCATTACTTTCAATGTGTTGTTTTAGTCCTATTGATAGTAGTTTTATATAATTAATGTATCTGTGTTTGGTGTATAAATATTGATGACAGTTATATCTTCTTCATGAATTATTTCTTGACCATTATAAAGTGTATACCTTTGTACTTCATTGCTTTTTTAATGAAAGTCTATCTTATAGATACGAAAAGAACAATTACTGCTTTTTTCTGTATTACTGAACTGACGTTCTTTGCTCTAGCCTTTTACTTTCATTTGTGTTTGTCTATAGGTTTTTAGTGAGTCTTGTCTATGTAAAGTATGATGGGTCATACTTTATAATACAATTTGACATTCTGTGCTTTGTAATTGGTAAGTTCAGATCATTCATATTTAGGGTGATTATTTATGAGGACACACACACACATATATATACATATATATATATATATATATATATATGCACACACATCTATAATTTGCTTTTTGTGGCCACAGGTCAGCAGATGACTATAGGGTATTTGAAGTAAAAGTACTCCCTTTTGTGAAAACAGGGGAGGGATGAACAAAAAGGATCAGGGTGATATTTCATGGACAACATGGCTAAGGGGAAACTTTGGGTATACAGTGATATAAAGTATACATAATCAATAAAAAAAGTTTAAAAAATTAATAAATATATATAAACTTCATAAAAATGCGCTTCTTTTCAGTTTCTTTCATTACAACACAAGTTGTAGGAAAGCAGCAGCAATCTAAGCAGGATTTCTAAGCTTCCTAAAGCCTCCTAATAATGTAAGAACTGCCAATGGGAAGTAAAATGTATAGTGTATCCTTCAATGGCTCCAAAAAATGAACCAATATATACTCTAAGCATTTGGCAACTCTCAACACAACAGGCCTCCAAGCAATATACTGCAACATTCTGAAGACAGTGAACCAGAGTGTAAGGGATTAGTGTGACATCTTCAAATGCTACTAGTGATGCTGCTGCTGATAACGCCTATGCTAAAGAATTGTTTAAAATAAAGATTTCTAATTATTTTTTATGCATTTCATTCTAGTTTTCATCTGTAAGTCAAAGTTATTATGGCCCCATGTAAGCACACTTGTAGATTTAAAACTTTTTTAATGTCTCAAATTCTAGGCACTTTTTCTCATTAACTATAAGATACCTTTGACAACTGAAAAATTTGACTTACTATCATAATTCATTATCCTTTTGTCTTAATGCTTTGAATATCTAGCTTGTTTGTTCTGAATATGGGATTATAATGAAAAAATAAAAGGAATTCTAGTTTATACAGTTTTGAAAAATGAATTGTCTGCTATTTAGCTCAGAGGTTGATTCCTTAAATGACTGGTCCCCAATATTGAAGAATTATTCCTCAGGTCTTTCTAGTCCTTTGATATATGTGGGTTTCTAAAGTCACCACAAGGAGACCAGCAAGATCACTAATTAATTGTTCACATTTCATTGAGCAGATATATTTGATACATTTAGAAATACATGTGTCTTCATGCATAAAATTGCATAAAATTAAAACGCTTTATATATAATAACCTCACATGATAATCTTTAAAATATATCAGTTACATTCTCACAATCAAAAGAAATCCAAAAACAAAATAAAACTTTTAAATTCTAGAGCAGAAGATGAGTACACTATATTTCTTTTTCCATACAGTAAAATCAATTTATCTTAATTGTACACTGCTGATATGTTACATTTGCTTAGGTCTTGTTTGCAAACTAAAGAGGTCATTCTATTTAACTTAGCACATGGAAACATATTAGAAAACTCATTGAACTGTTCAGTGGAGGCAAAGGTAGAAAAATGCAGCATATAATTGTGACTGGAAGAAATTCTACTTCCAATCAAATATAGTAACAGAAAATAGAAGTGCCCTTCTACCAGAAATGTTCATAAAACAGTAAAAATATATGAAACCAGATATGAAAGATAGTAAAACTTGAGAAACAGGAAACAAATGTGCTAAATTTGGTTATTGCCCCGGATTATGACAGGTGGAATCAAGGCATTTTTCAAGATTGACTTCCAAGGATATGAAGCCAACTAGTATTCATAGGACAAAGTGTCAGAAAACTACCCACAAAGAGAACATAGACACTGCTATATAGTACCTTCTAGTTTTCAGCTGAGCACTAATAATGAGGCCTATAGGAGGATACTATTCAATGTTAGGGAAAGACACAGTGGATTCAAGGTAAATACACCTAATCCAGGAAGTATGTGCCTCTTTGGTATGAAAGAGGAAACTTTCATATTTTTTCATACTGTATGAAGCTTTCATGAAGTTTCACACTGAAACCTTATCAGTAAACTCCATTGAAGGGGCAAATAGTGCCAGGTTGAATTCTGCTCCAGTACTGCCTAATGATTCATACAAGTTACCTGTAAGTCAGTGGACAAAATCTGATGTATGGCTATTTTTGGATGATTTTCATTTAAGAATGTTTTTCTTTATTTACTCATCTTTTTACATGATTCAAGAACTGAATTAAAACAAAATATAAATACTACTCAACAGATAATAACCATGACCTATAATGCCTAAGATATATGTTGCTTAGGATTTTATGGAGAAATTACACAACTTCTCAAAAGATTGAAACTTTCCAAGAAAATTAATACTTCACAGAATGAAGCTTAAGAATATATGGATAATTAAATAAGTAAATAGGGAAGTAGCTAATATAAAGCATAGTAAAATTTATAAAGTCTAACAAATAACAAAATATTGCAAGGCACAAAATGAAATGAAAAATTTTACTGACAATATGGAAAGGTGATGTAATCCAAACTGACAAGGATGTTAGAATAATCAGAGGAAGACATTTATAAAGTCATTATAAGGTATGCCATATGTTCAAAAAGTTAAAACACAGAGGCCACCGTCTTTTAAGAAAACTCAAGTTAGTCTTCCAGGTAAAAGAGTGAACTAAATGTAAGAAATAAAACATAAACTAGAAATGATTAAAGGAAGATTAGACATGATAAAATAAAATATGATTAAGCTTGAAGCCTCAACAAATCTTGTAAACAAAATACAGTGAGAAATAAAAAGGTCATTTGAGAGTTGCAGCATGACTTCATATATCTGTTAACTTCATATATCTGTCCTTGGAGTCCCCAGTGGAGATGAGAGAGAAACAAAACAAAAATCAAAGCTTAGTTGGTGAAAATTTTACAAATTTAATAAAAAAATAATTAAAACCATAGAACAAAGAATTCCAACTACAAATAACATAAAATGATGCAAGGGGCATCCTAATTAAAATGCTCAAAACAAAACATAGATAGAACATATTAAAAAGAAGCAGACAAAAAAGACATGAAAACAAGGGAATACTGGTTCTCATAGCAATGATGGAAATAAAATATCTGTAACATATTGAAAGGAAAAACAAACCTGTCAACTTAGAATTCTGTACCCAATAAAATAATAAAAAATTAAAATCAAATAAAAGCTTTTTTAATGTGTAAAATCTAGAATAATTTTTCACCAGCAGATAAACAGTATGATGTTAGAAGTACTTTGGGCAGAAAGAAAATGATTCTGGTGAAATATGTATTTACATAAAAAAATTGAAAAGCAGCAGAAATCCTAATTACATGGGCCAATATATATTTGCATATAAACATACACATAAGATTTACTTTTATTTTAAATTGTCCAGCAGGCAGCCACCTGAGAGCTGCCTACATGCCCAGGTCCCTAGCCATCCGAGCTCCCTTGCCAGCTGGGAGCAAAGGGGGACAAGGTTCCTGAGTAAGCCCCCTAAGCCAGATGAGCCCTGGAAGGGGGACAGGGTGGGAGTTTTGGTGGCTCCACCCACCAACGATGGCTGCTGCACAGGGCAGTCATCTGCAGCCCAAATCGATGGAGCCATGTTGCCCCTGCTCCTATCCCAAGGGAGCATGGAAGGGCACAGGTTCAGCCATCTGGGCCCCAACCCCATGCAGAGAGGTACCTGTGTGCAGGCGGATGGGCGGAGCAAGGAGCCCCTTACATTTCACTCTCTCTCCAGATAAACTTCAAGAGGAACAAGAACATGCGCAACACAAACCCCATCACAGAATGGGTAAGGGATCATACAAAAATCCAGCCCACAAGTCTGAGCTGGACACAGCAGATAGACAACTGAGAGAACCAGTGCATGTGAGATAAGAGAAACAACTCTAGCGACACGATGTCACCGTGTGCACCTATGCGCTCACCAGGCCGGGAAGATCCGGGACCTCAACCCGGAGATGCCTTCAAGGAGAGCAATGCCCTTTCCCCACACAACAGGAGAGGGGAGGAAGACCACACATCAAAATTGTTGGCCCCACATCAAAATTGCACATTGAGACAGAGGAGATGATCTACAAAGGCCATTCATAGACGCCTGTATTCACAGAGAAACTTCTTCACTGACACTGGCTGGGGGGTGAGACCCCCTAAATCTGACACCAGCTCCATAAGGTAAAACAGCAAAGCAGCGAAGATGGGATTGGAGAAGATGGCCTGCAGCAAGAAAATATGGACAGATCACAAATGAATACAGACTGGCCACCCACAACTTAAGATTGAAAACCTACCAGCAAGGTTCACCTGGTCCAACAACACAGCCCCTCACCCAGCGAAAGGACACTGCCACAGGAAAGAAAGAGACTAATGGACTTAGCACAACTAGTAAATAGCAAAGAGTGGGGTTTGAGAGAATGGAAGGGGCACCAGAGGGAGGATGTGTGTGTGTGTGGGGGGGGGGGTAATACCAAAAACCACTTACAGAGGTTGTGATCTAAAGAACAAAATAAATAATATTAAAAACTTTTTAAAAATGTTCATATGTTATAAACTATATAAAAACAATAACATATTATGGGGTTATAAGTGTGTTAAAGTAAAATGTATGAAAACATCACAGGAATCACAGAAAGCAAAAAATGGAAAAGGAAATTAAGTGCTTATGGTATACAGTACATGCCATATCACTTTAAGATAGTATACATTAAGATAGCCTGGTATACATTAAGATAGTATGGCATACATTACATGCCATATCACTTTAAGACAAAGTAAGGATTTAGTTAACTTAGCAATGAATTGATGGAAAAGACACAGGAATCAAGAAGCATAGGCTTGTTTCAAAGGTAGGAGGAGAAAAAGTCCTTGCTGATAGTCACTTAAGTCTCCCTTCAAATTTTCCTTAAAATTATACCCATAATTACCCCCCAGATATACTGGGGAGGATGTTTGGAAAGAGAATATATGCAAGAAAGGCTGAAAGCAAAAGTCATGCTATTTACATATGATTCCAGAGAAATTTTGTTGTTGGAGTGTTTGCTTTTTTCTCCTGTTTGAAGTCATGAGCAGTGAAGAATCTAATTCATCTACTTCTGTTATTCTTAAATCTGATTATAGAAAATTTCACACTCTTTAATGTTTGAGATTTTATTCTGTATAGAATTTCTGCTATGATACAATCCACCCTTCTATTTTGTGTGTGTTCTCACTAAAACCCTATCTCTAAATGAGTTAACAAGTCCCATTGGTCTCAAAGCACAGTTCACTACTTGTCAATGAAAAATGTTCATATGTTTATTCATCTTTGAAATACAGTCCTTATTCACTTGTATTCAATAACAAGTTATTGACACTCAGCTTTTAATCAACATGTCAGTTTTATTATTGTACTACTGTGCTCTTTAATATAACTACAAGCTTAAAAAACTTGGACTCCACATGTTGACAGCACTATATTACAGTCTAAAATAAAGAGACACAATACAACTATCTTCAAAATGTTCAATCTGGTCCCCCATATCTTCTGCCAAGAGTAGTATGTAGGGCAACTGGTAAGACTCACACAATTAGCACACTGGATGTGAAATCAGTTCTCATGGGTTTATCTCTGCTTTTTGTGGTTCATTTCACAGAAAATTTACTTTTCTGTGTCTTAATTTCCCCAGCTACAAAGAAGAAGCTGTTTCTTTCGTGAACACAGGAATAAAGTTTCAATGACTAGGTTTAATAGGTTCGTTTAATTTCCTACCTAGATCTATTTCTAAATACCTTCTACTTTGCAATAAGCAAACAAACAAATAAATAAATAAAGCATGTAGTTGCAAGGCTGCCAGGTTTCATAAATCTATACATTGGAACTGACAATTTTATATGAATTGTCATGACCACAGAAATTTACATGCACATGATTTGAGATACATTTCATGCTGTGGTGGAAAAGTGGATGAAAATGATCGAAGGTTGAATTTAACTAGTTAGATGTTTAAAAGTTACCGGCACGTCAAGAGAGGATAGAATTTGTACAGAATCAATACTCTTTGAATTAATCTTTAAATGTATAAATCCAGCAAATCAGGCACCCTATTCTTTACTTAGTTCACCTGGGTATTAATGACAAAGATATTTGACAAGAGAAATTATTCCTGTAGCCTTATCTGAAAATCATTTAATTAATATAGTGAAGAACTTGTAGGGCTAAGAAAATTTACATGAGGGAGTAGACACCTACAGTAAGTCTCCCTTCTAGCATCATTACTAATAGGCATATCACCTTAGTTATATGTGTTTTTCTCGAGGTTTTATTTTTATGCTATTACTTTTTAGTGAGGGAACATTGGTATACAGAACTGCATAGATTTAGAGAGAGTTACAGGTACTCTTCTCTTCAGAGTATGCCCCACACTACACCCACCATCAAAGCATGCATTTTTTTTCTATCAGTCTTAAGCTTTCTGTGTCTCAGTTTCTTTATCTGTTGTAAAAAACAGAGCAGGAGAGATACCTAAGGAGTATATATAGCAACATTCTCCATTCTGACACTTGTTACAGGTATTATGAATCAAGCAAAACACTCTTCTGTTACCTCTCCACCCCGCACTCCACTTCAAAATCCTTTTTATCACAGCTTATTTTTGGATTAGGTTTTACTTGGCTTATTATATCAGGTACTACTTGAAATGTTTGCCTAAGTTAACTAATTTAAATATGACACAACAATATGGAATATACACTATAGTATCCTTATTTTGCAGATGAGAAAAATTAGTGAAAGCATCTGAAATTTAGCAGCCTTTGCTTTTCTATGTGTTGTTCAAAGGCCATTTCAGTACAAATACTATGGTTAATTCGTAGAGCATGCCACCAATATTCAACAGTGAGAAGAATCCTCTATTATTAATTTTTTTTAAGTTTTTTCACTGCTTTACTCCTATCCTGGTACAGTGTCTGTCTTATATTGAGCACCCAGAAAATACTGATTAGTTCTGTGATCTCTAAAATTATGCTTTAAAATTATTTTCTTTCTATGTTGCATTAGTCTGTTTTTCCTATAAATTCTTTGTTGATAATTTTCTAGATAGAATCTTACTTGGCTTTCTACCCAAAGTTCTAGCTTAATTTTTCACTGGTTGATTTTGTGTTCTCATTTTTAACAGTTCATTTGGACCCCAGAAGTAAGAGTTCAACCACAGGCAATCCTTAATTGTTGGAACAGTAATGATGCTTTGCATAAGCTGACTTTTTCCATGCAAGAGAAGCAGCCTGAAAGGAGAGCGGTCAATTGCCAAACTGGGAAAAGCCTTGACTGACTGAAGAACAGATGCTCTTGAGTATAATTAGTAGAGACTTGCAGTGACCTAGGTGGTATTTAACTAAAAAAGGAAACATAAAAGAAACCAAAATTGGATTATTTTGAGGGGATTTCATGGTGAGTCACTGAACAGAACTTAGTGACACAAAAAGAACAAATTGGTAAGACAGTGTTTAAAGTATATAGAATTAGAGTCAAGAAAATGAAAAACCAGCAACAGTTTTGTTTTTAACTCTTACATGCTGACAGAATAAACTAGTACCTAACTTACCTGAATTACAAAGAATAACACAAAAACTACAAATAACCCCCAAAGCACCCAAGTTTACAGTTTGATGGTTAATTATACTCTCTACAAGTAACTACAAGTGTACTTTGTGAGCAGTCAAAACATGACTTTGAAAGCATTTACTTCTCTCAAACCCAGCTCAAGTTCAGGAATGAAAGCTGGGAAACCTTTAAATAATTGAAATGAGTGAACTCATATCCATTGCACTGTAAAAGAATAAAAATCAGGATAGAAAAGGAACAAAGATATATTTAAAAGAGGAAAGAATGAAAGAGAGGAAGGAAGGAAGGAAGGAAGGAAGGAAGGAAGGAAGGAAGGAAGGAAGGAAGGAAGGAAGGAAGGAAGGAAGGAAGGAAGGAAGGAAGGAAGGAAGGAAGGATGGAAGGAAGGAAGGAAAATTGCTGTTAGGAGCTAGGAGAGTTAAAGAAAGGGGGGAACCCAAGGGAGCTCTTAGCTGGTACTGAAGACACAGTACCTGCCAGCTGCCTGTGTCCTTGCCTGGAGCTCCAATCTCTCCCAAGGCACAGAGTTCAGATTGCTGTCCTCCAGGGGTAAACCTGCACAACTCTGAAAAGACAGGATTCCATGTATTAACTGAGATGGAAAAAAAGATGATCAAATTAAGATGGACATACTATCATTATATTAAGAGTCAGAAAGTATGTGCTTATTTTAAATGACCAATATTAGAAGATGTGGCAAGAAGAGACTTGTCACTGAAATGTGCTGAAAAGTTGTGACTGCAGTCAAGTACCAGCAGAAACACAGCAGCAGCTCCTCTGGCATGATGTATCCTGGCAAATGGGGCATAGTTCCAGATGGGTCAGAAATTAAACTGTGAATTTTGCCCAGATGTGGTCAAACTGCCTGGTTGTTTTCATCCTATCTGGGGAGCTGGTGACTCTCAACTAAAGGTTTCATACTGCTATGTCGACTTCAAAAGAGATCCATGTTCCGAGACTATCCCTCTTCCTCTGCTGTTGACAGTATTCTGCCTCCCTCTTTGATTCACACATTGACACCCTAACTTTAAGTATAATGGTACTTGGAGAAGGGGCCTTTAGACTGTGATTAGAATCACATGAAGTCATATGGGTAGAGCCCTACTGATGGAATTAAGGTACTTAAAGAAGAAAAGGACTTTTTTTTTCCTTCTCTCTCTCTTCTCTCCTCCACCCTGCATCCCTGCATGCACAGAGAAAAGGCCAATGAGGACACAGTGAGAAGTCAGCATCTGTGATATAAGAAAAGAGCCTCAACCTATGGCATTTTGATCTTGGACTTGTATCTTCCAACCCATGAGAAATCAATTATTGTTGTTTATATCACCCAGTCCATGTTATTTTATATGAGCATCCCCACTGCCACAGGTGATCCAAAATAACACTAATGTGTAGACAACATAGAAGAAAACTTTTTTTTTCACTTATGAAGTCCAATGACCCAGGTTCTGCCAATAGTCAGTCATGCAGATTTGATCAAAGTACTCAGTCACTATTGATGCTACCTACAAAATGAGACATACAGTTAGGCGATCTGTAAGAATAGTTTTGTGCTTTCCCTTCAACAAAACTGCAATCATTTTCCAGAGAAAGCTGATTCTTTGCCAAATGACCACAACTGACATAAGCTCTGCAAGAGACAGCTCCATAAGGGGAGCTTTCCTGTGCTGGTTTTGGTATTTTGGTAGTTGTGACTTTTATCTCCTACATCAAGACAGAAAAACAAGGATTAGCAAACAGACCCTCTGCTCCTGTAGCTGCTGACTCCTGGGTAAAGAATGTACAAAAAGACAAGTCCCTAACCCTGGAGACTTAGACAGATGCCAACAGTAATAAATGCATCTTGTTTGGTGACAGTCATGCTGCCTTAAGGACTGAACAGTCAGTGATAAGTACCAGTTCACATTGCCATGCTCTCTCCAAGTCTGGTTCTACAGAACTGAGGTCAGCAGTGCTTCTGCATAGAGAGAGCAAGTCCATCAGGAAATACAGTGTGGGACAATTGGGCACCAATGTAGCATGGTTTCCTTGGGCAAAATAATTAATTTCGCAAACTTTAAAAGACTAGCATCTCTGTGTGGTCCTGTCATCCCAGACTTCAGTATGTCCAAAAAGCCATGTTCTTGACAATTATTAATATTACTCCAAGGCATTTCAAGAAACGGGTTCACACTAGCAGGAATCTTTTCATCCTGTTATTTCAGACCTGGGAAAAACTGTAAATGACATATAATAACAATATTTTATTCAAAGAAAGGAGACAGTTCCTCAAAAGTTAACACAGGCAATTTAACTTTTCCTCACCTTTGCCCATGCAACTTTGTCCTTGTTCATTTAAATTCTAACAGAATGAAATGAATGTAAAAGAAACTCTGAAGTAATGACAAATATGAATGACTGAGAGGAATTGACATTTGCCTCAGGAGGACAAAAAATACCTGAGTAGTTCTTACAGCATTCCTAGGAATCATGGAAGAGTTATCTGGGGTGCACTGTACTCACAAGAATAGGACATTTGTTTCTAAAAAAAAAAAGTTTTAAACTATTAGGAATTGGAAAAAATGTTCTAAATCTTAAACTTTAACAAAGGTTAAGGCTGGATCCCAGAAAATGTTCAATAGCAAACCCATAAAATCACTATTTAATTTCATATATTTATTTGTGAGGAAGAAAAGAAAATTCTACTCAACAGAAAATTGCTCTTTCAAATATTGATTTTAGAATAAGGCTTTTTAGAAGCAATTCTTAATCACAAAGAATCACCATGATCACACATGTAGTGTTTCTCTACTGGGGGTAATTTTGTTTCCAAAGGAATATTACTTACTCCTTCATTAGAGGCAGGACCTTGGAAGTCACTGTGTCCACAGCAATGGCTCATCCTTTTGGGGAGCTGGGAAGACATCCATTCTACAGTCATTATAATGATAATTATGCACATGTGGGGCATAAATTATGGGATCTTAGTAGAATCTGGAAGTCATGGAAGACCTTTTTGATAAGGTAACTTATGAAACAGGTAGAATTATGCAGGTAAAGTATCAGAATAAAAAGTAGATACCCAGTAAAAAGTTCAAGCAAAATAAAATTGCTATTTCCTTCCTTCAAATATCTTTGTCACAGGATTCCTGATTTTCCTAACCTTCTTGTACTTGATCCAGTAAGATAATAGGAATTTAACCAATCAACATGAGAAACAGATCCTCCAGCCACAAAGGTTTCCTGTTGGGCAATGACTCATCAATCAGTAGATCTTGATGGAGGTACAAGGGCAGAAACAGATGGCAGAAGATTGACCTAGAAGTGATCTAGGTCCAGCAACATAATAGTGCATGACCAGAATAGTACAGTTCAAAATACACTCCTTGCTACCTCAACCTGATAAACAACTTCATAAAATCAGGACCTCCTCTGCTCTCAAATCAGGCTAAGAGTAGGGCTCATAATACTTTCCCACCCTCTTATACTATCCTCAATATGCTCCTAAATCTTAGAATTTGTAGGAGGTTTACTGGTGAAAACCAAAGACCTTTCAGGATCTGTAACAACTTGGCTCAGGGAAAATAAGACTGCATAATGCAGAGAAGACATTTTACTTACTACATCATGATTCCTTTTGTAGAGAAAAATAATCAGATATCAGCAATCTGGGAGTACAGGAAAAAGTGACAGAGACCAAAGTCAATTAAGGCAGACCAATTTGTTTATAAAGATGTTCTATAGGCTACCCTGAAGATATAATACACTGTAAGCCATAAAGTCCATAGTATACTGCTACTTCTGGAAACATAGAGAATAATGGCATGCTTAACTGTACATATATTCACAAGCATGTAACATGGAGAGGGGAGACTCTAGACCCAACAAGGGAAGGTGGAAAAGGACCTGGGGGGTGAAGAAAGGAAAGATGATGACAAGAGAGAAGTCTTGGAGGCATGTGGAGCAGAGAGATATGGGAAGAAGCAGCTGCATATGCTTCTTGACCTTGGACTTGTACCAGGAACTTGGGGACATGGAAGGAGACACTTGAAAGAGACAGAGTTGTGGGTGAGAGACCTGTAGGGAGACTGACAATGGCAGCCTTTATCTTAAGCTTGTGTTTGATTTTGCTCTTTTCCTTCCAGACTTGCCTGGTCCCTTCTGCCCTTTTCCTATGGGCCCCATGGCTTAAATTTAAGGTGTCTTAGACTTAAATGCAAACTTTCAGGCCTCGCTGGCCCACTTTGGTCCAACCCTGTTTGGCTGGGCATTTACACATGATGGGACACGCTACTTTGTTTGATGGGAAAACTATTTTTCTTCTCTCTATTACACAGTTATATTAAAGTTCTTTCCTACTGAAGGTTTTACCCACTAAGAGTATGTTTTGCAAATAGAAGAACCCATTTAGAACAGGCAAGTTTGGGGATCCCGGCGTGCTCAGGATCCTACTCATTAATAATTCTGCAGTTTTCAAAGGGAGACTATATCTGAACACAGATATAAGAACTTCTAAAATGTATACAACCCATGCCTTTATCTCTTATCTTTACTGACGGGTGTTAGGAAGTTACCAGATACCTACTTCTATAAAAATACTTTGTTATAGAATTAATATACTCTTATTAATAAAAATAAGCATTATGCGGGCTTATTTTCTCTGAACCAAGTTGCTCACTACTTTTCAAAAAGGTATATAAGCCATGATCATCTGCAGGAAAGTAGACACAGCTATCAGCTTCTGGCACTGTTCCCAGGACAAGTCCTTGCCTTTGACTCTAAAATCAAACTCCTCTTTCAATCTTTTCAGTGAGGGTTATTTCCATTGATACCTTAATATTATTCTTCTGGGTCACTTAAATTTCTGCTTCTGGAAATTATTGCTATAACGCTTTCTAAAAGCTCCGGGATGTTCACTGGATTATTAGAACCCAAAGACTAAAGTCTCTGGCTTCCTCCATTTGCTCGAGAATCTAGAGATGATTACATGAATGAAAGAATTTGTGTTTTCATCAGAATAAGGATGGCAGATGGTGACTGCTGATGGTGCTGATCTGCATAGCTTTTGTTTTAAAGGTTGGATGGAGAAGAACTCAAATACCTGATATGTGTTAGTGTCAGCACAGTATGTGGAAATGCATAGACAGTTATGTTGATAGAATTTTAATAGATGTTAAAGATGAGAAAACTTGCTAACACTCAAAAACTGTACCGGGAAAGAATTTTGATGAGGAAGCTAATAATTAAAATAGTTCGTAGGCAGGTTTAGCAGTTTTATAATTTAAATTGGCACTTTCATTTGATGTAAAGTGGGGGTGACTTCATTAATTCAATAAGCATCTTTTTCTTAATGCTATTAATCTATGTCCTGCACATACAAACACAAAATTGCAAGAAAAAATTTCTTCCATTCTCCCAGATGCTGCTAATATCTGCAATCAAAGTTGAAGAATTCAAGTGGGTCTAGATGCTTCCAGGCGCAAAGAGGGGCAGGCTCCCCAGTGAGAACCCATGAAGAACAATAGATCTTATCAGATTCTGAAAGCCTTTCTTCCCTCAAGCCAGCAAAATAAAGATAGATGAATTATACCCATATTTTGTGGATATTCCAGGTGACAATGGATATTAATCCTCTGGATAGCAAACCAATGTGAAAGGAACACGAAATATATCCTACAACCTTTATACAAAAGCAGGTTTAAGGAAATCACATAGCATGTAATTGTCAAGATTACACAACATACTGTTCTTTTATAGTAGACTAGAACTGATGAACTGCTCTATTTGATAATATCCAACATTAGACAAGGAATAAGTATTTTCATGCTAATATATAGCATGAATTATTTAGGTAAATAAAGTTCTCATAGTTTTAATAAAGGAAAGAGAAAGCATATTTCTTTCCTAGTGGGGAAAGAGAAAGCGTATTTCTTTCCTAGTGGGCAAAAAAGAAGTTAATATTGAAGAGAAAAAATGTAGTTTTTTCATTTCAGATATGTAGAAATAAGATATCATAAAATTAAGACACCTCTGTAGACTACAACTGTATTAAATATTTATTGAATAGCTATCAAATGCAAATAGCAAATATAACCAAATAACTACAGGTAAGAAATGTCATTCATTTATACCTTGTATCCACATGCCATTAACTCTGCAAGTCAAGAAACACAGAGAATTGTTAGGGGGTGTGGCCCCCAGTACTGGTGTTGTTGCATTAAAATAACTGTTGTTGGCATTGCTGGGTGGAGACTTGGAGAAAGAAAATCAAGCCTTTGAAAGAAAAGAGGATTAAAGGGTCAGGGAGGGGACAGAGAAAAAGATAGGGAAAGAGACAGAAGAGATCCAAAGGGAAGGAAGATAACAGAGGAGAAATGAGAAGTAAGGTGCAGGGAGGAACAGCAGAAAGGCTGCAGGTCTCAGAGCACCACTGCCATTCAGGGCAGCAGGGCAGGGAAGGCAACCATACTGTGGGCTTCCATTCCCAGCCTGGACCAGTGAGGAGCCCGGGGAAGCATGCTGGAGAAACTTGTGACCTGTGTGAGCTGTCTTGGAAACGTGGTACTTGAAAACTTGGTTTAATTTGGAAACTGCAAAGTTTGAAAGTCTTTTGGAAAACTGAAGAGAGTTGGCTCCGTTGCTGTTTCCAACGTGAGATGTCTGTAGTGCTTGCTGTGTTGCTGTAGCAAGTAAATTTTGCTGATGCCGGGGCCACTTTGGAGCTGGGGCTGAAAGAATGCCAGAGCAGTGCCTTTTGGAGAAAAACTGATGATGCTATCCTGGTTTTCCTTGTTGGATTTGAATCTCCTGTGTTCGGAGAAGTATCAATGACACCATCTTGGCTTCTTCTGGCTTGAAGTGAGTGGAGCTGTGTCTTTGAAGAAAGTGTGCCATCTTAGCTCCTTTGTCCAGCTTAAGGTGGGGTAGCCACCATTTTGTGGACTCACATGACTGCTGCTCTGTGCTTTTTGAACTAGAGACTGTACTGTGTGGTAAGCACCAAAGGGGCTCTCTTGTACCCCTCAGTGACTCTTGTTTCATTTGTCTCGTAATAAGTAAATTTGTTTTTGCCTCCCTCTTAAAGTTTATGTGGTCTTGCTACTACAAGCAGAGGCTGGGCCAGCTGCTCCTTTGTAAGCTTTATTTAAGCGCCTGGCTTTTGCCTGTTGTTTTCACCCAATATCACAATAAACCCTATCAATCCAGACAGCTCTTCTCCCTACTTGTCTGTGAATATTCAAGCATTTTTCTTTTTACCTTTTTCCTTTTCCTAATTATCATGTTATTTTAATAAGTCCAAAAAATTCTATCAATCTAATAGTAGCATTCATATTCAACCACTAGACTAGGCTGCCTTATTTATTTGAATAAATAAGTTCAATGAATTATTGAATTATCACTAAATTATTGGTTATTCAGTTATTAAATGAAAGAATTTAAACAGCTTAAGCTTCTCTTTGTAGCTATTATTTATTTTCAGAGTATTTGGATTAATTTACAGTCTCAATGGGAGATGTCATTTTACCTTACCAACTCTAGATTTTTTTCTTAAAATGGTAGATATATTTTAAACCGATTTCTTAAAATATTAGTTATAGACATTTCTTTAAATATCCTTAATATCACCTGAAGTGACCATTTTTCTTTTCCTGCTCCATTTTTCTATTGTAAAGAGGTTGAGTTATTGAATATATTATCTTATCTTAAAAATAATGCAAATTATTTTCCTCAATTTTAGCTCTTTTGTTTGATATCGATAAATTGATTTTTATGACAATTCAGACATATACACAACAGATTATGAAGCATAAAAAAGGTAAATCAAACTACTGCGAGGGGCCATAGCCATATGGATCTAATATCTAATCTGGATAATTAAATAACCTCCCAATTATCCTTTCTGCCTCCTGAAAGGACAGCAAGGAAGGAGAGAAAAGAGTTAGAGATATGAAAGAATGGAGGGGAAATATGAAAGAATGGTGGTGAGAGAGAAACAGGGTCAGGCCAAGTAGAATTAAGAAGAGTTTATTGTCATGAGCTCTTGGGTGAGGTCTACTAACCCAGGTTAGGGGGTTAGTGCGCCCACATGGAGTTGGTGTCTGCTTTTATAGGGGTGGGACATGGGGCATGAGTTTTGCTAGTGTGACAGGCGAGGTCATGGGCAAGGTTGCACACAAGGTTGGGAACAAGTTTGCTTGCTGGGTGGGGTGGGTGAGGCTGAAGACAGTGTCAGCTGTAGCCAGAGGGTAAGACTTGGGTTGGGTGGTGGCCATAATCCTCTTATGGGTGGAGGCTCTGAACTAAGTTTGAAACTGGGTGGAAAAGCAATCAAAACAACCACACTTGCAAAGGGGAGCAGCTGGCCCTTTAAAGCCAGCCACACAGGAGGTTTTTCCCAGCCCACGCATACAGTAGCAAGACCACGTAAACCTTAAGAGGGAGGCAGAAACAAATTTACTTATTGAAAGACAAATTAGATAAGAGTCACTGAAGATACAGGAACCCCTTTGGTGATCTTACCCACCAGTCCAGTCTCTAGTCCAAAAGCTGCTCGGCCATGTGTGTCCACAAAATGGCGGCTGCCCCACCTTAAGCTGGATAGAGGAGTTAAGATGGTGCTGCCACTCCTTCTTCAAAAGCAGTTCCACTCACTCCAAGCCAGAAGCCAGAAGGGCACCAACAATCCTTCTCTAAAAGCAAGAGATTCAAATCCAACGAGGAAAACCAGGATGGCGTCGTCAATTCTTCTCCAAAAGGCACAACTCTGGCATTCTTTCAGCTCCAACTCCAAAGTGGCCCTGGCATCAGCAAAATTCACTTGCTACAGCAACACAGCAAGCACCTCAGACATCTCACGTTGGAAACAGCAACATAGCAAACTCTCTTCAGTTTTCCAAAAGACTTTCAAACTTTGCAGTTTCCAAATTAAACCAAGTTTTCAAGTACTACGCTTCCAAGACAGCTCACACAGGTCACAAGACGTCTCACATTGAAAACAAAAACACAACAATTTTTTTTTCAGTTCTCCAGAAGGCTTCACATTCTCAGAGTTTAACCAAGTTTTCAAGCAAGCACCAAATTTCCAAGTCAGCCTATATGAGTTACAAGTTTCTTCAACATGCTTCCCTGGGCATGTCCACCCAGGGAAGGGCCCTACTGTGGCACATGGCTGAGCCAGCTCTGAGGCCTTCCAGCCTCCCTGCTCCTCTGCTCTCCACACCTTCCTTCCCTATTCTCCTTTCTTCTCTGTTCTGTTCTCCCTGTTCTGTCTCTTTTTCTGTCTTTTTCTCTGTTCCCTCACTAATCCTTTAATCCTTTCGTCTCACAAGAAGGTTTAACTTTCCTTCCACCAGGAGACAATGGCTGCCATTCTATGCAGCACAATCAGTACTGGGGGCCACAGTCCCCTAACAATTATAGGATGATTTTTACACTGCAAATAAGAAAAAAACTAAAGAGTTGACAGCAATGAATAAATTTTACCATGTTTGGTAATTGTAAATGAAACAAAGAAAGAATCTGGATGCTGGAAGTACCAAAGTAACAGAAGTTAGATATATTAGAGATATCAGGTAGGTAGAGAAGAAAGAAGGAAGGAGTGAGGAAGGGGAGAAGAGAAAACAGAGGTAGTATTCCAAATATATGGCCAGCTAATCTATGACAACAAAGCAAGAAATATACAATGGAACAAGGATAGCCTCTTAAATAAATGGTGCTTAGAAAACTGGACTATTATAGTGAACTTCACATTAATAATACTTATAACACAAATATTTTATTGGAGTCTTACACCAAGGTTAAAAAATTCTTTTTGCTTATTTTTCCTAGATAAAGAATTTATTGACCTGTTTTTTAAAATTCTTAATACTTTGATGATCTTCAGTCATTATAAATTATTAACATTTTGAAATCTATTTTTATTTCAACTGTGGTAAAATATGTATTACACAAATTTTATCATTTAATTGGAGAGTGACATTTAAAATAATTACATTGTTGTATATAAATGATCACTATTCATCTTCAAAACTTTTTTTCTAACTCCAAAGTGTAACTCTATTTGCTAACCTCTTTAGTTGTCTTCCCACAGTTTCCTGTAATTGTCATTTTACTTCTTGCTTCCATAAATTTGACTATTTCAGATATCTCGTATAAGTAGAATCACATAGTAATTTATCCTACGTACCTGGATTATTTCACTACTATAATATCAATTTACAGCATATAGCCCCTCATGATGACTAAGTCAAAAAGGCAGATATAAACCAGGATTAAGTGAGACTGTGGAGAAGCTAGGACCTTCATACATTACTGATGGAAATTTAAAATGATACTGCTGTGGAAATTAACTTAGTAAATCCCTGAATGAGTCAAATGAGAAGTTACCATATGACAATTTACTTACATTTGTAGGTATAGACTGAGGAAAAATGAAAACATATGTTCACCAAAAAAATACACATGGTGTACATAGCAGCATTATTTATAGCAGCCAAAACCTGGAAACAAACCAAATGTTCACAAATTGAATGCACAAACAAAATGTGGTGTAACCATACAATGAAACTATATTCAGCAAATAAATGAATGAATTACTGATGCATAATTCAACATAGGTGGCTTAGAAAATACTATGCTTAGTGAAAAAAACCAGTCAAGAAAGACCACATTGTAAGATAACATTTCTTACATGTCTCTATAGCAAAGCTAAGCTATAGAGACAGAGGTATAAAAATGGAAGGATTGGGGAAAATTGAAATTAGGTTGTTTGATGATTGCACAACTGTAGCTATATTAAAGTCAATGAATTAAGTACTTCAAATGGGTGAATTATAAGATAGGTAAATTGTATTTTATTAAAGTTGTTAAAATTGGTGCTAGCAACTTTGTTTTGGACTTTCTCTGTATTAGAAGTGGAGAGAGAAAATATATTTTAAAGTTAGTAATTCAGTGAAAATTCATTCCATCTGAATGGCTTTTATTACTTCATTGAGCTGGACAATTAATTGATATGTTGCTCATCTTCAAGATTTACATTCAGTTTTGCTTGATTACTACTATATTCAAGACACTGGAGATAAAAGCATAAAAATGGTAAAATTCCTATTCTCAAGCTTACTAAATAATGGTAGGGGGCACAGCTGAGAAGAAGAGAAGACCTTAATATAGTAACAACAAAGGAGATCAAAAGAGGCACTTCCTTGAAGGGTGAATTGAATTCTATCAAATAATTAAGGAGAACATACAACAGATGTAGATGATACAGGAAAGGGAAGAGCCAAGCATGATTTTTCCTTTGACAGCATGCACTTCAAGTCCTATTGATCTCAAATGATCATTAGGAAGAACAAACCAGTACAGGCGGCTTCAGAGAGTGATTTTACTAAACATGTTCACAAAGCCCACTTTGGGCCAGAAAATTGGAGGTTTTAACCTTGTTTTAGCTACACAGACAAGGCTTTTCCTCCATTGAAAAATCATGACATTCATTTATTTTCTAGATCCAAAAGTTTTGTGGGGAGTACCAATTGAGCCAGAAAAGAAATCTGAGTTGAAATCACTTCCTGTAGGATAAATGAGTTACCCAGGCTTATTCCCCATTAGTGTGTATGGCCAGCACCTGTGATATTGCTCCCTCCCCATGATTATGTATGCACCTGGGCCCAGTGGGCATGCACATGTATGTGTGCTCACTTGGGTCTAGGAGGAGATGACAAAGGAGTGTCATGACCTTTGGGGAAGGAGGAAAAAGGAGGGAAGGTGCATGATTGTTCCTTTATCATTAAAAACCCAAAAGAGAAACTCCAAAGGCTCCAACAGTCTTTGTCTGGGAAACCATGGTGAACCTACAAATATTGGCTTGGCTACCCAATATTTCCTTATTACCCTGTTAGATACTAGTTATACGCTATGTGTTCTGGGTTTCCTTTAAATTGCATGAAAATGACAATCTAGCTGATGTGATTCACTAAATATTCATTTGTTTGTTTGTTTTACATTGTTGTCAGCCCCAAGGTTATCCCACCACTCTGTCACAAGGTGAACCATCATCTCAATCTTCTCTGCCCACCCTCATCCCCCCAATTACCCCCCTCTTTTGCTTTATATTTCTACTCTGCTGACAGTTTTAAATGTTTTTTTGTCTGTTTGTTTTCCCTATATATCTCATATAAGTGAGACCATTCAAGATTTCTCTTTTGCTTTCTGGCTTATTTCTGCTAGCATGATTCCTTCTAGCTCCATCCATGTTGCTGTGAATGACCTAAGTTTGTCTTTTTTGGTTGATGAATAACATTCCATCACGTATGTATATCACAGCTTTTTAATCCATTCATTTACTTTGGGGCATTTGGGTTGATTCTATATACTGGCCTGGCTATTGTAAATAGTGCTGCAATAAACATCCAAGTACAGGTATCCTTTTAAATTAGTGTTTTTGCATCCTTTGTATAGAATCCTAGAAATAGGATTGCTGGATTGAATGGTAGTTCCATTTTCAGTAATTTAAGGATCCTCCACACAGCTTTCCATAGTTGTTGGACCAGTTTATATTCCCACTAGCAGTGTCAGAGTGTTCCTTTCTCTCCACATCCAAGGGAGCACTTGCTGTTGTCTGTTTGTTGTTGTTGTTTGTTTTGATGTGGGCCATTCTTACTGGTGTAAGGTGGTATCTCATTGTGGTTTTGATTTGCATTTCCCTGATTGCTAATGATGTTGAGCATTTTTTCATGTGCCTGTTGGCCATTGTATTTCCTCTTTGGAGAAGTGTCATTTTAGATCTACTCCCCATTTTTTGACTGGGCTTTTTGTCTTCTTATTAATGTGTGTGGGTTCTTTGTGGATCTTTGTTATCAGACCTTTATCAATTGTGTGTGGGGAAGATTTTCTTCCCATTCAGTTGGATTTATTTTTGCTTTTTTAATTGTCTCTTTTGCTGTACAGAAGCTTTTTAATTTGCTGTAGTCCCAACTGTTTATGTTTTCCCTCATTTTTTGTCATCTGTAGATATATCCTGAAAGAGGTCACTGAAATCTAAGTCTTAGAATGTATGACCCATAGTTTCCTCGATGTAGTTTAAGGATTCTTGTCTTACATCCAAGTCTTTTATCCATTTTGCATTGGTCTTTGTACATGGTATGATAAAAGAAGTGAAAGAAAGAAAACTATAAAACATTATACAAAGAAAACTATAAAACACTGTTAAGAGAAAGAGAAGACTTAAAGAAATGGAAAGACAATTCCTTTTCATGGATAGGAAGAATTAACATTATGAAAATGGCCATATTGTCAAAACCAATCTACAGATTCAACATAAAAATAAAAATTCCGGTGACATTCTTTAAATAGATAGAGTAAAAATTACTAAAATTTATATGGAATAAAAATGGACCTAGAATAGCCAAAGCACTTCTGACCCAAAAAAGAAAATAGAGGTATTTTACTCCCAAACTTTAAATTATGATTCTGTAAACATTAAAAGGATAAAACACTTTCCATGTAGTTGAATTTTAATATTATGTAGCAAGCATTGTCATTATATTTTCGTATACTGAACAGGTGGAAAAATGGTTTAATTTCCACAGAGTGTTATAAAATCATAGTTTTTTTCACCTTACTGGGCTTAATTGTTCTAAATATTATTGTTTGCAAACATACATAATACAAGCATAAAAGAACACAAAATTGATCCTCTGTTACAATATAAAAGCAAGAGTTCACATGCACAGGGATGAGGCTAAGGGAATGAAAACCAAATGGACAAAGGAATCAGAGAATGTGTGAACTAAAGATGACAAAGCAAAGAATGCTTATAAAACAGCCAGTAACCTAGTAAAAAGTGGAAAACACTCTAGACTCAGAGGTCAAACTTAGCAATAAATGAGTGGACAGGTAGCAGTTAGGAGTGAGGATGTTAGCAGGGATTGAAATGTATTAGCTAATATTTGTTTAATAAGCTGGTGCAGGGCCATCTCCTGTGACTGTGATCTTCCAATGGAGAAGGTAGTCTCACTATTCCATACTGATCAGAAAGCTGGCTGTTTAATTGCATAGTTGAAAGGATTTCCATTGTACAAACCTGCGCACATTAACACATTTTATATGTCACCTGTACCTGTTTTTTAGTTTTCTATAAATTGGTGCTCAAATTTTATTTGGTATCCTCAAAGTGAAAGTATTGGCTTATTTGAAAGCTTTATTTTAGTTAAGACATTTTGAAGACAAAGATAATGTTTTTCCTACACATATGACAGTGTCCCAGATGCACAGCTCATCACCATGTTCTAAACAGACTTTTAATTCCAACACCCCACATATTCCAGAAAACTGTAATCTCTCCCACACAATTCAGGTAATGGCATTCCATTGTTTTAATTGTCCTTCTAGCTCCCAGACTTCTTCATGGTTTTACCTCTTCTCTAGACCAATTACTTCCTACACAGGTGACCTTAGTGATTCTGTTTCTGAAATCTACACCTGCTACCTTGTTCAATTCACCCAGAGAATTAATGAAAATTTTAAAAAAGAGTTTTGATTAGCAATGAGAAATTCAGTTTTGTGTGTAGAAGGGGGAAAAAAGAGAATATTTTTGCCAGTTACTGTTGCTAGGAAACCACTATAACAACTAGCACTAAGATGAAATGTAGCTTCTTAAGAGGGGGTTGGTTTTAAAAAATGTGATTAGAGACTTTTAATCATATCCATAACCTGCTGAACCTCCTAAAATGAATGAAATAAGAGGTAGTCAAGGGCTTTAAAAGAGTTCATAGATTTTTTTTAAAAGGAAGCTCATATGCAGACCCATGAGATTGTTACTTAAATTTCATAATTATCTCAGGCAGTGCATCTAGAATGCACAACTAATTATGATTGAAGCAATAATAGGCCACCTACACCAGTTACAATGTACAAGAGACACATCACCACTTAGATTTTTTAAACATTTAAATTAGAACTGAAGTACAATGTACTTTTTTTTTAATGGAGAAAGCATGATGGCAAATATGACTGGGTATTTGAACTCTACATTGCCTCAAAAAATTACATAAAACTTAGTTGTTTAAAAATTGTAATTTCTTGAAAGAAGAATGTATTATTTCATTGGGACTATTCTGTCCATGGGAGCAAATCTCTCTTTCACTCATGTTATTTCTCACAATTTTGTGTGGAGTCAAAGTGTAACCTCAAAATTTGCATACATCTGAATGAAGACTTAGTCCACCCTCCTTTAGAAAAAAAAAAAAAAAGGTAACTATAGAGTTTGTTTTAGTCAGGTTTCAAGAAAAGGAAAATCTATTAGGTGTGAGAGAGAGATACTCTGAAGAACTAGGTTGTATAGTAATGGAAGTTCACAAATCCTAAGATGTGCAGAATGGGGTGGTAAACTGAAGAGCCAGGAAAGCCAGTAGTGTAATTCTATTTCACTGACTTCAGACCCAAGAACAAAGAACCCATGTTTCATTTCAAGTACAATGATCAGAAAACATTGTATTCCATTCAAATAGTCAGCAGGGACATTCCTGCTTACTTGGTTTTTTTGATCAACCCTGGCCTTTAAATTGGTTGGGTGATGTCTAACCACAGTACAAAGGGTCTTTTTTATTTAGTCTACTGGTTCTTATGTTAATATCTAAAAATATCCCCACAGAAACATCTAGAATGTTTGGCCAAATATGTAGGTTCCCCAGGAAAATTTATCACAGGGACCTAGACTGAAATGTTCCCCTTGTATTTCAAGTTCCCCACAATCTGATCTTAGTTCAATGTATTCAACTTGGTTTAATATTATTTAGCAAAAGTCTTTTTGTTTCAGTTGTCTGTATGATTAAATCTCAATATTTGTATGGTCATATTTATCCTTCCTGGCCTTTGATTAAAGAAGCCCTGCTCTAAGAATGCCTTCTTGCACATCTTATTCAAGGTTACCATACTTGTCCCACTGATAACTTCAGTAGAGCATTTGGGTCCTGCTTGTCTTTCACGTGTCTCTCTTCCTTGATCCACATACAGTGGAATATATACCACCTGAGGTTATAGCTTATTATAGATTTCATTTTATTATTTTGGCTTATTTTATGTGTAGTAATCTGAACAGAATGCAAGTTTGT
Source organism: Uropsilus gracilis (assembly GCA_004024945.1). NCBI lineage: Eukaryota > Metazoa > Chordata > Mammalia > Eulipotyphla > Talpidae > Uropsilus > Uropsilus gracilis. The sequence continues at coordinate 76,538 of PVHY01002970.1, read as the reverse complement.
TGAAAGTTGGGGTCATTTGTTATGTTCATTTAGCAAATCTATGTGAAATCTAAAATGATTCCTTTTGCTTTCAATTTGTTCACAATCTGATAGGGAAATTGAACTAGTAGACCATTTCAATAATCTAATAAGTAGAACCATGCTTATCATGCTTATCAAAGTATAAGGTGTTATGATATCAGAGTTAAGGAAGGGATTCAGAATTTTTTTCAGAAATGAGCATTTTAAAACAGCAAATATGTATTATTTCACAGTTGTAAGAAATATGCAACCACCATAGTTGGGGGTTCTGATTCAAGAGTTTCCCTAAGGTTCCCTTAAGCTTCCCTTAAGGTTCCCTAAGTTTAGTTTCCTTAAGGGATAGGTATTAAACTATTTATAGATAAGTTCTGAAAACCACTACAAAAAGTAAAAACTAAATTGAATTTTAAAAGGCCAGTTAGATGAGAAGGATGGAAGAGAGAATGTTTTCTGGAGAAATGTGACAAAAGTAAGATATGAAAATGAATACCTTACTAATAAAGTCAGACAAATTCAGCATAAGAAAACTACAGACCAATATATTTTATGAATATTGATAGAAAAATCTTCCATAAAATACCAGCAAATCAAATTCAGCACAATACTACATGAATTATGTAATAGGATCAAGTGAGATTTATCCCAGAGATGTAAGGATGGTTTAATAAATGTAAATCAATCAATATACTAGATACATTAACCAAAGAAAAGACAAAAATCATGTGATAATATCAACTGATGCAGAGAAAAGATTTGATAAAATTAAGCATTTAGTGATAAAAAGTTTAAACAAGATAGCAATAGAATGAACGTACCTCAGCTTAATTAGAGTCATATCCTAATTATGTAGGTGGGAAAGTGGCCAGCAGAAGAGTAGCTGATGTGGAGAGCATGGTACTGCCCCAAGGTGGTATGTAAAGCTAGTACCTAGAGATAGTCAGGGATTTGGAAAACTGATTTTGCATCAGCATTTATTGAAATAGTTTGAAGAACCTTGGAGAAGCCACAGCTCAGAACAAAGGAGAGAGAATAAGCAAAGAGAAGATGCTGGAGAAAGACTGGACTTTGCAGAGTGACAGCTTCAGGTTCGAAGAGGCAAAGTAGCACCATTTCGGACATGCGTTTGGGACTTTCAGACTAAATGGTTATTGGGGCAAGATAACTGGCCTCTTGTGGCATTAAGGGCTTTTTGTTTGACTTTCTGTTTTCCTGGTTAATTTTCTTTGTTAATAAAATCCTGTTTAAATTGTATTTGACTGGCAACTGCTATGCATCAGTGGTAGGAATCTGGATGGCAGAAACTGCATTTCAAAAGTGCCATGTTTTTCCTTTGGGCTTGTTGTTTGGAGGGTTCTGCCCTATTTTGACCCAATATCACTATAAAATTGTCACCAAAAACAAAAGCAAAAATCACCAATGAATTGGTTCGAAATTTCACATTAAAAATGAAGCAGGTTAGATAACTTTAGTGTGACTTTAACAGTATAGGATATAAGTTTAAATGGACCATCATGAATTAGTAGCTATATTATTCAAGGAAAACTGACCCTTGGTGTAATAATCAAATCCAAATAATTAAATGTAAAAAAAAATGTAGAAAACTATATTTTATTGATCATTAGTTGAAAACAGATTTTTTCTTTAATTTATATTTTTATATTTTGTAGGTACAATTTCCTTTATTTTTTTACATTATTATCTACCCCAGGGTTCTCCACCACCTTCCACCTTATCACCTATGAACCAGCATCTTAATCTTTTGTACCCCTTGCATTCCCAGCTCCACTTTCCCCCGCTCTGTACTGCACTTCAGGCCCTCTGAAAGTTAGTTTTGAAATGTTCTTGTCTGTTTGTTTTCCTTTACCCCTCATATAAATGATACCATCCCATATTTCTCTTTTTCTTTCTGGCTAATTTCTGCCAGTATGATTCCTTCTAGCTCTGTCCATGTTGCCGTGAATGACATAAGTTTATCTTTTTTTGATTGATGGATAATATTCCATTGTATACATATACCACAGCTTTCTGTACTATTCATCTGCTTTGGGGCATTTGGGTTGTTTCCATAACACTGCAATGAATATACAGGTATAGGTGTCCTTATGAATTAGAGTTTTGTTACCTTTGGGTAGATTCCTAGAAGTGTGATTACTGGATCAAATGGGACTTTCATTTTCAGTAGTTTAAAAGTCCTCCGAACAGCTTTCCAAACTTGTTGGACTAGTTTGCATTCCCACCAACAGTGTAAAAGTGTTCCTTTCTGTCCACATCTACACCAGCACTTGCTGTTGCCCCCCACTTTTTTTTTTAAAATATGGGTCATTCTTTTTTTTTAATAAAAAGCAAATAATTTATATATAAATTTCACATCTTTGTAATCCCCAGGATTCACCCCCCACCATTCCTCCTCTGTCCTGCCCCCCACCCCGAGTTGTGTCCTTCAATTTGGTTGTTAGCTTTTTTTTGACTTTTCTTCATAGCTTTTTGTTTATCTTTCCCAAGTCCCACATAATAGTGAATCCGTTTTGTGTCTGTCTTTATCTTTTTGACTTGTTTCTGCTAATATGATTTCTTCTAGATGCTTCCATGTTATCATAAATTCATCTAATTTGTCATTTTTAATTGATGAGTAATATTCCATTGTGTATATATACCACATCTTTTTCATCCATTCATCTGTTTTGGGACATTTGGGTTGTTTCCATGTCCTTGCAACTATAAATAGTGCTGCAATAAATATCTGGGCACAGGTGTCCCTTTGTACCCATACTGAGGTCTCCTTTGGGTAGATTCCCAGAAGAACGATTGCTGGGTCAAATGGTAGTTCCATATTCATTAGTTTGAGGGTCCTCCACACAGCTTTCCATAGTGGCTGAACCAATTTACATTCCCACCAGCAGTGTAAGAGTGTTCCTTTCTCTCCACATCCACACCAGCACTTGTTTTTGCCTGTTTTTTTGACGTGGGCTATTCTCACTGATGTAAAGTGGTATCTCATTGTGGTTTTGATTTGCATTTCCCTGATTGCTAATAACATTGAGCAATTTTTCATGTGCCTGTTGGCCATTTGTATTTCCTCTTTGGAGAAGTGTTTTTTTAGTTCTCCCCACTTTTTGATTGGGCTTCTTGTTTTGCTTTTGTTTAGTTGTGTGAGTTCCTTGTGGATCTGCGTCATTAATCCCTTGTCACCCTTGGGCCATTCTTACTGGTGTGAGATGATATCTCATTGTGGTTTGGATTTGCATTTCCCTGATTATTAGTGATTTTGAACATTTTTTCATATGCCTATTGGCCATTTGTAGTTCTTCTTTTGAGAAGTATCTTTTTAGCTCTTCACTGCACTTTTTGACTGGGCTTTTTGCATTGTTTTTGTTAAGTTGTGTGAGTTCCTTGTGGATCTTTGTTATCAGACCTTGATCACTTGACTGAAGGGAAAAAAATCTTTCCCATTTGGTTGGGTTTCTTTTGTTTTGTTTATTGTCTCTTTTGCAGTATAGAAGCTTTTCAGTTTGTTGTAGTCCCAGATGTTTATATTTTCCTTCATATTTTTAGCATTTGTATATGTGTCCTAAAAAAGGTTTCTGAAGTATAAGTCTTGGAGTGTTTTGCCCATATTTCTTCTATGTATTTTATGGTTTCAGGTCTTAGATTCAAGTCTTTAATCCATTTTGAGTTGATTGCTGTGCATGGTGTAAGAGAGTAGTCCAGTATTCTCCATGTAGCAGCCCAGTTTTCCCAGCACCCTTTGTTGAAAAGACTATCCTTGGTCCATTGTATGTTTTTTGCCTCTTTGTCATAGATTAGTTGATCAAACATGTGTGGCTTTATTTCTGGACTTTGAATTCTCTTCCATTGGTCTGTGTGTCTGTTTTTATCCCAGTACCATGCTGTCTTAATTATTATGGCTTTGTAGGATAATTTAAAGTCGGGGAGTTCAATCCTTCCATTCTCTTTCCTTTTGGTCAGGAGAGCTCTGGTTATTTGTGGTTTTTTTATTATTCCATATGAATTTCACTAGTATTTGTTCTATTTCTTTAAAGAATGTCATAGAGATTTTTATTGGAATTGCATTGAATCTGTAGGATGGCCATTTTGATAATGTTGATTATTCCAATCCACGAACGGGGAATATATTTCCCTTTTTTGTGCTTTCTTCTTTCTTTTAGCAATGTTTTATAATTCTCTTTGTATAGATATTTCATGTCTTTTGTAAAGTTTATTGCCGGGTATTTAATTTTTGTTGGTATGGAAAAGGCATCAAGAGAAGACACAGAAGGGAGGAGCAGGGAGGCTGGAGGCCTCAGAGCACCTCATCCATGTGCTGAAATAGGGCAGAGAAGGAAGCCAATCTAGTGAGCTTCCTCCCAGCCTGGACTGGTGAGGAACATGGGAAAGCATGTTGGAGAAACTTGTGACTTGTGTAAGCAGACTTGGGTATTTAGTACTTGGGGACTTAGCTCAACTTTGAAACTGCGAAGCCTGGAAATTGTCTGGAAAACTCAAAAGAATTTGCTGTGTTGCTGTTTTCATTGTAGGATGTCTGGAGTGGCTGCTGCTATAGTATCGAGTGAGTCTTGCTTATTTTGGGCCACTTTAGATTTGGGAGCTGAAAAATGCTGGAGCTATGCCTTTTGGAGAAGAATTGAAGATGGAAGATGCCATCTTGGTTTTCTTCATTGGTGTTGAATCTCCAGCTTTTGAAGAAGGATCAAAAACGCCATCTTTGTTTCTCTGGCTTGAAGTGAATAGCTGTAACTTTGAGTGAAGGAATGATGGTGTCATCTTGGCTTCTTCATCTGCCTTGAAGGTGGGGCAGTCAACATTTTGTGGATACACATGGCTGCTGCAGCCTTGCACTCTTAGGACTAGAGACTGGACGGTTTGGTAAAATTACCAAAGGGGTTCCTTGTACCCTCAGTGACTTTTGTTGTTTTGTCTTTTAATAAGTAAATTTGTTTTGTCTCCTTAAAAAAAATAATTTTTGTTGGTACAATAGTAAATGGAGTGGTTTTCTTAATTTTTCTTCAGGTGATTTTTTGTGCATAAGAACGTGACTGATTTTGTTGTTGATTACCTTACTGAATTGGTTTATTATTTTCATTAGTTTTTCTGTAGGATTTTTAGAGTTTTCTATAAAAATTATCATGTTGTCTGCAAACAGTGATAGATTTACTTCTTCTTCCCCTATTTGGGTTCCATATAGGTCCTTCTCATGCCTTATTGCTCTAGTTAGGACTTATGGTATTATATTGAAAAGCAGTGGTGAAATAGGTAGCCTTGTCTTGTTCCTGATGTCAAAGGAAAGGCTTTCTGTTTTTCACCATTTAGGATGATATTGACTGTGGGTTTGTAATATATTGCTTTTATTATGTTAAGGTATATTCCTTCTATCCCCAGAATTTTGAGGACCTTCATCATAAACGGATGTTGAAATTTGTCAAATGCTTTCTCAACATCTATTGATATGATGATGTGGTTTTTCTTTTTCTTTTTGTTGATGTGTTGGATTACATTAACTGATTTTTCAGGTGTTGAACTATCCTTGTTTCCCTGGGATAAATCACTTGGTCACACTGTATTATCTTTTTGATGCATTGTTGGATTCTATTTGCTAGAATTTTGTTGAGAGTTTTTGCATCTGTGTTTATTAGGGAAATTGGCCTGTGGTTTTTTTTTTGTGTGTTATCTTTGTTTGGTTTTGGTACTAGTGTGATGGTGTCTTTGTAAAATGTATTTAGTAATGTTCCTGATTTCTCTTTTTTTTTGAAAGAATTTTTGTAAGGAAGGCACCAGTTCATCTCTGAACATCTGGTAGAACTCATTTGTAAATCCGTCTCTCTCTTTTTTTTTTTTTTGGTTTTAGGGAATGATTTTATTTTATTTTAGTTTAGTTTAGTTTAGTTTAGTTTATTTAGGGGAATGACTTTATTTTGGGTGATGATTTTATTTTATTTAGGCTTTTCTGTGTCTTCTTTATCCAGTTTTAGATGGATGTATGCTTTTAAAACTCTGTCCATCATATTGAGGTTGTTAAACTTGTGTGCATAGATGTTTGTAGTAATCTCTAATTACTTCTGTATTTCTGCTCTGTCTGTTGTAATTTCTTCTCTTTCATTTATGATTCTGTTTGTTTCTGTTTTCTCCCTTCTCTTCTTTGTGAGTCTGGCTAGAGGTTTATCCTATTTATCTTTTCAAGGAACCAGCTTTTTGTTTTGTTGATCTGTTCTATTGTCTTTTTTTCTTTTCATTTATTTCTGCTTTAATTTTGATTATCTCCTTCCTTCTACTTGTTTTTGGATTTTTCTGTTGCTCTTTCTCTAATTCTCTCAGATGCGAGATTAGTTTGTTTCTCTGGATATTTTCTTGTTTCTTGTTGTGGAACTGTATTGCTATATATTTCCCTCTTTTTACTGCATTTGCAGTATGTCATGTATTCTGGAAGGTTGTACCCTCATTGTCATTCATCTCAAAATATTTCTTTATTTTGTCTTTGATTTCCTTATTAACCCACTCTTTTTCCAATAGTGATGGCTTCAGTCTCCATGAAATGGGAGGTTTGCATCTTTCTTATCATGGTTGATTTCCAGTTTGATGACTTTATGGTCAGTGAAAATAGATGATGGTATGATGCTGCGGTTCAGCCGCGGTGGGGAATGGTGCCTGAGGGAAGGGGTGAGGATTGCAATAAAGATGATCAAGACGATCTCTTGGACAGGAGGGCACAGCGGCTTTTCTCTTGATCTGCTGGCCATGAGTTTATTTTTCATACAGTTTTTATACAATTCATCTAACATATTTCAGCAGTTACAACAGCCTTTTGCTTGACATAGTTTTGCTGGGGGCTAGCTTTCTGTAGGTTCTGCTTATCTAGGATAGATGGCTATCACCAGACCCTCTGTAGGATGTCTTTATTATCTAAACTGATGTAGTTTACAGGGCTCCCTGATGTCTATGCTTTACTCTGGCAGGCAGGAATTTATAGTGCCTCATATTTGTGAGGATTTGTTCAGTGGGCAACCTTCTTTTTCCACCCCCCACAATATGATTTCAGTCTTCATGGATTTGCTTTTGCTGATCTTGTGGGCTAGTATAAAGTCAATTCAAGAGACTGACCCATGTGCACTTGAGAAGTATTTGCACTCAGTTTTTCTGGGGCGCAGTGTCTTACAGATGTCTATTAGATCCATTTGGCCTAGATGTTGATTTAGAGTTACTGTGTCCTTGTTTATTTTTTGTTTAGCTGATTTATCTCTTGGTGAGAGTGGGCAGTTGAAGTCTCCTACTACATAATGTGTTTTCTCTAATGTTTTTTTCAAAGATGTTAGCAATTGTCTTATGTATTTTGTTGCTCTTTCATTTGGTGCATATATATTAATGAGTGTTTTATCTTCCTGGTATTGATCCCCTGATCACTTTGTAATGGTCATCTGTGTCTCTTGTCACCTTTTTCAGTTTGAAGTCTATTTTGTCAGATATAAGTATAGCTGTACCTATCTTCTTTTGGGACCCATTTACAAACAGGATTCTTTTCCAACTCATTACTTTCAATCTATATTTATCTTTAGTAGTTAGTTGTGTTTCCTAGAGACAGAAGAAGGCTGGGTTCTGTTTTTTTTAAATCCATTCTGTTACTTTGTGTCTTTTTACTGATGCATTTAGTCCATTAACATTTAGGGTGATTATTGATATGTAGTGGTCCATACTTGTCATTTTGTTTATCCTTTTGTTGTTCTATTCATTACCTTGTTATATTCTTCTTGTTCATTACTCTGTTGGTTTAAATTATAAAGTTTCTTGTAATATATCTTGAAGAGGGGTTTAGTAGTGGTGAATTTCTGAAGATTTTGTTTGTCTGAGAAGGTCCATCTTTTTCCCTCATTGATGAATGAGAGTTTTTCTGAATAAAGTATCCTTGGCTGTCATTTTTCCTCTTGGAGTTTGTTGACTATGTTGCTTCATTCTATTCTTGCCCCAAGTGCTTGAAGTATTTCTTCTGAGAAGTCAGAGGTGAGCCTAATATGTTTTCCTTTGCAGGCTATCTGTTTCTTGCCTCTTACTACCTTCATTATGTTTTCTTTGTCTTGGATTTTTTTTTTTTTTAAGTTTTAGTATTACATGTCTTACAGTAGTTTTATTTTCATTGTGGTAGCTTGGTGTTCTTCTAGCTTCCTGTATCTCTATTTTTGTTTCTTGATTCATATTTGGGAAGTTCTCTTCAATTATTTCCTTGAAGAATTTCTCAGTTCCTTTGTCTCTCCTCTCCTTCCAATATTCCCATAATTCTAATGTTTCCTTTTCTCATGGTGTCAGATAGTTCTGGAGTGTTTTTTCAGTCTTCTTCTTTTACTCCCTCCTTTTATTTTTGGATTCTTTTTACCTCTGAATCTTGGAGAGTACAGATACTTTCTTCCATTTCTTCTATTCTTTCTTCATGGGTATTCTCAAGTTTCTCTTAGTTTTTTTTTAAAGTTTCATTTCATTCTTTAGTTTGTTGATTGTGTTCTGCATATCATTCTTTACCTTTTCTGCCATTTCTCTTATATCTCTCAGTGTTTTTATTATGGTGTCTCTGAATTATCTTTCAGTCAGATTGAAATAGTCTTCTATATCCATGCTGTTGGTTTCAGTAGTCTTTCTTTCTGTGGTGTATTATTCCCTTGTATATTCGTTTGGTCATTTATGATTTTGTTCCATCCCATAGTGTGTCTTCGTGTTTGTTCTGCCCATGATGCCCCTGTACCACTGGCGTTGGTTGGCATGACTACTTGGAGATTTTGCCAAGTTGTAGATATATCTGTTTAGTGACTGAGCCATTGTGGTTGGTATGTAGAAGTAGTGGTGTAGGTCTCTGCCTCTCCCTCTTCAGTTTCTGTTAACTGATGTGCCTTACTGATGGCAACCAGGGCTTCTGGTCACTCCTATCGAGCTGTTTGGGGTTACTAGGATTGGAGATGGATGGTCTCACAGTTTCTGCATGGGCTGTGACTGCTGGGTGACTGATGTCAACGGGCAGGATCCTGGTTAATGTAAAGGTGGGAGGGGCTTGAGTGTGAAGTTTTCCTGAAGCTCCTGCCTGGGTATTCTTCTGCTGTGTCAAGTGCTGATATGAGCTATGACTTGCCCTTAGGCCGCCTGTCTTTCTAACCCCCACTGAGAGGAGGGGTCCCAGACCTCAGTCTAGGGTGGCCTGGCTTGTGTGGTAGGTGTTCTGATAAGCACAAGGTGGTGATCAGTCTGCCACGAGTTGCCTGCTGGCTACCTGGAGTGAAGTTCTATTTTCAGTTGTTAGGTTCTTCTAAATTGTGGCCCTAGGCTCTAGGGTGGAGTCATTGGGTTTAAAGGGCTGCTCTTTCCAAGGTCTTTCTCTTCAGAAGTTGTGACTCTTGGAGAGATGAGAAATGGGAAAAAAAATAGAGGGAGAGAGAAGGAAAGAAGAAAAAAAGGGAAAACAAGAAAGAATGGGAAAAAGAAAAAAAAATGAGAAATTGAGTAATGTTTAAACGAGAAAGCAGGGGAATAGGAGGCAGAAAATTATGAGGGAAAAAAACAAGAAAAAAGGATAAAAAATAAAAAAGATGAATAAGGAAAAACAATAAAGATAGGGAGAGAGGGAAAGGAAGCAGAGCAGAAAGAAACCAATAGAGCAGACAGGAAACAAACAAAAGTCCAAGACAAAAACAAACAAACCACCACCAACAAAACATATGTGGAGAAATGGGCAGGGAGGGTTTTTTGTTTTTTGTTTTTTGGTTTTTTTTCCTTTCCTTTACCTCTTTGGGTGGAGGGCCTCTTCCCTGCTGAGTTATCTGAGCTACTCACCTGAGCTTACTCACATGCCAGAGTCCCTCTGGGGGAGGGGCTCTCCCCTACTGGGTGAAGTGTCTTTAGCTATACCCTTTTCATCTTCCCTGCTGGCTTTCAGGAGCACCCTCAAGGGGGGTTGTTTGGGTAGGGGACCTGTGCCATGAGCAAGCACAAGAAAGGACTTCTCACCTGTGAACTTGCAGCAGTAGAACATGAAACCAGGACCCCAATATGGGCAGCACTAAAATGTAGGCGTTGTTGCCATTAACTATGTCTGAAAAACACACAGGTAAATGATGGCCTAAACAGGATAAGGGTACTGGCATAAACAGGATAAGAATACTTTTACTTTGTTGAAAACCCCGGGAGGGGAAAAGAAAATGTATCACCTAGAGAATGTGTAGAGGGGAATTGGGAGCCTTTGGCTTTTAGAGAGAGAAAGAAAAAAGAGAGATAAAAAGGAAAGGAGCAGAGACAAGAAAGGGAGACTTTCGGGGAGAGGAGAGATGAGAATGGCAAATAGGTAAAAAGTAGCCCGATTGACCAGGCTGGGCAGAAGCCCCCTGGAATAGTGAGCTGGTGGTGGCAAGGAGCCATGGTTGCCGAAGGGTGTCTGGTGTGGAAAGTGTGGCACTGTAGCAAAGTAGCATAGTGAGTTGGTACCTGGAGACAGCCAGGGGTTGTATAAGAAAGACAGAGCTGTAGGTCAAAGCTAATCACCGGAGAAGTTCCAGTTTTATTGAGTTTGGAGCACACTTATATAGAGAGGTGTTGATGAGAGTGTTCTATGCAGATGTGGCTATGGCTGATTGGGTGAGAGTTGGGCTGGCAGGAAGACACAGGGGTAAATACCGGAAAAGGAGGCTGGTGGTAGCCATGTTGTCCCTGCTGGGGACAGCAACCTTATATTCCTCCCTTTTTGTTTTGGTATGGCAAGGGGCAACACTTTCTCCACCTGCTTCCTGCTGAGAAGGGGTGGTGATGAAGGGAAGAGGATGCTGGGAGGAAGGTGGTTGCTGATCAGAAGAGAACAGCAAAAGAGAAGATTTGTGTAGAGGAGTGGTGTAGAAAGATGGCCTGGAACCACAAGTCCTGAATGATTTTTAACCATTCACTGGCACAACGCCTGGGGGCAGCACCAGCTGAAGTCATGCCAAAGGGCTGTGAGGAAAGTGTTCCAGGCTGTCTTGACTGAGTTGTCAGCAGGCGGTGAGCTGTTCCCTGGATGAGATTCCGGCTCCCTCAGTGGTTAGAAGTTGGTAATTTCTGAAGAGAAGCTGGTTAAAAGTTTGGTTAGTGAGTCTTCCCAATTGGGTCTGAATGCATTTTATGAGGCAGGGGAGAAAAAAGCAAATGATAAAGACAATAATGAGGAGGCTAAGAAGAGGCCAGACCCAAGTTGCCTGGGAGGATGGCCAGCAAGTGGAAACAGGGCATGAGCCTGGGTTTTGTGATGTTCAGAGGCCAAGTTGTTGAGCTTATAGATGTTTTGTTCCTCTATATCCACTTCGTTGATATAGTAACAACACCCTTCTCTGTTAAAAGGTCTAAGGCTCTGTGGTTCTGGAGGGTGACTTGGGCAAGCGACGTTACCTGTTTTTGAAAGGAGGCTAAGGGCGCTCACTAATCTGGAATTGATGTCATCAACGGCCCAGAGGGAGTGCGCAAGAGCTCCACCTGCCAAAGCAGTGCTGGCTATGGTTGAGGTCAGTGAGATGCCCAGGAGAACGGGAAGAAATGTGGCCTGCATGTGGCAGTACAGGGTGGACAGAAGCTGCCGAATCTCTGCACTGCTGTAGAGTGTTAGCTGGGGAACAATGGTGATGACCAGGCAAGAGGCCGTACTGTTGGGTAACAAGACATTAGCAACGGTACCATTATACCAGAAGAAATGCCCAGGTTGTGCATGAGCAATGTCAGAAAAGGTGAGATCATATAAGCAGTCAGCCTTTGCAAATGAGAGGTTGGCGAGAATGCAAGCCCGAGGAATGAGAGTAGAGGTGTTTTCCTCAGGTTCCCACAAGGGGACATTGGTTACAGGGTCAGTCGTGGTTTGAGAGGTTATAGGTTAGGGACATAGACAGGGACAGGGTTACAGGGTCAGTCGTGGTTTGAGAGGTTATAGGTTAGGGACATAGACAGCAGCCAGTAGGGACTGGGAAAGAGAGGCACATAAGAAATAGTTGACTGTAGCAGTGGTTGGAGAGGTAGCGTGTAAGAAGGCGATTGTGTCCCTGATGATTTGAGACCAAGTGTAGAGGGAGCTGTCCTGTGGAGAGGGAGCCTTGGGCTTCGCCTTGAGGGCAGAGAGGACGATGTGTTAGGAACTTTGGATGTTGTTGGAGACATGGGAGACCTGGGTGCCAAGGGAGACATTTTCCCTGAAGACAAACAACTCCCTGCAAGGGGTGGATGAGTAGGAATTACAGTAAAACTTTGCAATGACCCCAGAAGCCCAATGGGGGTCCCAGGGATCCAGGATGGTGAGGTTGTAGGAGCCATTTTTTGTATGGAACCAAAGGTCCCATGTTGACTTGGCCCAGGAACACATCATGGATTCTACATGACCAGTATGGGCACCCCCCATACGTGTCAGGCCATTTCTTACAGTAAGGTTTGGGAGAAAACAAAGGTAAGGGCAGGTGACCTGGGACAGGAGCTTGGTAGAAGGAGAGAAAACAATAGTGGCCACCTGAGAGCAACCGTTGAGGGGACAATTAGATGTGGCCACAAGATCAGTGATGTTGGTGTTGTCCAGTCTGGCGAACCTTAAACCTCCACACATAGGGGGAGGCAGAGGACAGAAGAGAGGATTAGATGAAGAGATAGGAGAAGGCGAGGGAGTAAGTCAGGACGTGCCATCCAGCGGGAGGAATTGGAGGCAAAGGACAAGAGGGTTATCGGGAGTGGGAAAGCAAGAATATAAGGGGGAGGAATCGGAAGGCTCTTTTACATCATCTCCGGTGTGGTGATCCTCCAGGCAGGCTTTAGCCTTGAAATATGAATCCAAGGGGTGAGATGGTTGTGGGGGAGATAGAGCTTTGCTGCCATGGGGGTGCAAAGAACAACCTCTGCAGGGCCCTCCTATTTTGGTTTGGGAGGGTCACAGTCACCTCGTGGGCAGTAGTAAACAGCCTGTCCAGGGAACAGGGAGGAAGGATTTTGAAAGAGAGCAGGGTCAGGAAGGAGCCAGTCTGGGTATTTCCAGAGCTCAAAGCAGAGGTGGAACC
>PVHY01002970.1:0-63383 GCA_004024945.1 Uropsilus gracilis | reverse complement strand
CATGTCCTTGAGGGACTTGTTTGTTCGTTCATCCCTCCCGGAGACCTCGGGGCAGTACAGACAGTGGAAGTGCCAGGGAATGAACAGAGCCCGAGAGAGTTTGGGTGACCTGGGACGTGAATTCAGGACCATTGTCAGACTGAGTAGAGGACAGGAAGCCAAACTGGGGAATAATATGTGTGAGGAAGAGGTCTGCCATGGTAGAGGCTCATTTATTAGATGTGGGGAAGGCCTCAATCCACCCAGAGAACGTGTCAACCAGAACCAGGAGAAACTTAAAGTGCTTGACCCGGGACATGTTGGTGAAGTCAACCTGCCAGTCAACTGCAGGAATATGTCCCCGAGCCTGGTGAGCAGGGAACAGTTTTGGCCTTAAGGGTGTATTAGGGTTGGTGCATTGGCAGACCCGGCAGGTTGCCGAGAGGGAGCATAAAAAGGAGTCATCATCTGGAGTTACAGAGAAGAAGGATTGGCGGAAGACCCGTAGGCTCTGAGGACTGGAGTGGAAAAGGGAGTGAAGGTAGTGGAAGAGTTGGTGGCATGTATCCTGGGTGTTGTTTTCCGGAGGATCAGACTAGACAAGTGGAAGGATGTGGGAAGTCTTAGAGAGAAGGGCAGTACATCAGGTGCCTGGTCTGCCCAAGAGATGCCCATTGTGATTGGGGAGGAGTTGGACTGGTGGGACTTACAGTGGACAACCCCTAAATTTGTGGGCAGTCTTGAGGCATTTAAAAGGCCAGTGATGAGGTCGGAGTTGGTAATTGAGGTACCTTTGGTGGTGAGGAGGCCACACTCTTTCCAAATGGCTGTGTGGGACAGGAGGGTATGGAAGACATACTTGGAGTCAGAGTAGAGAGTGAGAGATTTGCCAGCTGCGAGCTAGCTGGCCCTAGTAGTGGCTATCAATTCGATCTGTTGGTTGGTGGTGTTGGCAGGGCCCTGGGCCTCGATGATGGAAGAAAAGGAGACAATTGTGTACCCTGCAACTCGGACACCCTCTAGCACAAACGAGCTGCCATCAGTGAACCAAGTGAGGTCAGAGTTGGGCAGAGGGCCTTCAGAAAGGGGGGAATGCCTCAAGGGCCTCTAAACAGTCGTGAGTGGGGGTGGACTGACCGTCAACAGGAAGTAGGGAAGTAGGATTTAAAGGGGAGCAGGCCTGAAGTGCATCAGTAGAATGAGGAAGGAAACCAGAGGGCAAGTACCCTGGAAGGCGGTAGGGACTGTAACCTTTTGTAGGCAAGGAGATCATTGAGCTGATGAGGGGCTAGGACAGTGAGGGGAGACCTGAAGGTGAGCTTCTGAGCCTCCTTGTGAAGGAGGTAGCAGGCAGCTAGAGTGTGCATGCAGGGAGCTTACCCCCAGACAGTGGGGTCTAGTTGCTTGGACAGTAGAACACAGGAGCAAAGGATGGACCAACATTTTTCCCAAGAACCCCAAGGGCTTGACCTCCCATGTTGTGGAAAAAGAGTAGAAAAGGTTTGGAAAAGTCTGGCAAATGAAAAGCCGGAGCCTCAGTGAGGGCTGGCTACAGAATAAGAAATGGTTTTCCAGCAGGGGACAGCAGGGGGTCACTCACGGAGCCTTTGGCAAGGTGATAAGGGGATGAGCCAGAAGTGAGAAATTAGGGATCCAGGCCCGGAAGTACTAAGTGAGGCCCAGGAAGGACAAGACCTGAGATTTGGTCTTAGGTATGGGAAGGGAGCTAATGAGTTTTTTCTGATCAACGGTGATGGACTTGAGCCCATGAGAAATGGAGGAGCTGAGATAGGTCACAGTGACTGAAGATAGGGGAACTTTGTGAGGGGAGGCCCGATAGCCCTACTGCATAGGTACTAAGAAGGGCTACTGTATCCTGTTGGGAGATGCCCAGAGAAGGGCTGCAAAGAAGAAGGTCATCAACGTACTGGAGGAGGGTAGAGTCGGAGCAGGCCTGATGGAAGTCTGTCAGATTAGAGGCAAGAATCTGGCCAAAGAGGTGGGGGCTATCGCAGAAACCCTGGGGAAGGACCGTCAGGTGAGTTGTTGCGAGTGGCGGATGAGTAGGTCAGTCCAAGTAAAGGCAAAAATATCCTGTGAGTCAGGAGCCAGGGGAATGGAGAAAAAGGCATCCTTGTGGTTGAAAACTGAAAAGTGGGTGCTGAGGTGGGAATTTGTGAGAGGAGCGTATAGAGATTGGGAAACAAGAGGTGGATGTGAATAAACGATGAGTTTATGAGATGGAGGTATTGGACAAGGTGGTAGGATCCATTGGTTTTTTTGACTGCCAAGATGGGAGTGTTAAACGGGGAGTGGGCTGGTCAAAGGCACCCCGTGGATAAGAGATCTCGCAGTATGGGTTGCAGGCCCAGGAGGGTGGTGGTGGACAGGGGATACTGGGATTGGTTAGGGAAGGTAGTAGAGTCTTTGAGGCGAATATGGATGGGGGCACATGTGATGGTGGCAGGGGTGTGGATGTCCCAGACAATGGGTTTGACCAGATGGGGTGGAGGAGGATATTGTTGGTGTAGAGTGAGGCATACAGAGGCAAGATTGGTGGGGTTGGCGGAGTAGAGGGAAAGGTCTGGTTTTTCGCCCACGATTGCTAAGATGGGGCGTGGATGAGGATGGAGAGAGAGAGACAGTGGCTTTAAGGAGAGAGAGAATGTCCCTGCCCAGAAGGGGAACAGGACACTGTGGCATGACAAGGAAAGAATGGGAGAAAGGAAAGTTGTCAATGGAGCAAGAGAGAGAAGGAGTCCTCATGGGAAGAATGGTTTTCCCTCCTACCCTGACAATGGGAGAAGCAGAAGGCAGCGTGGGACCCCAGAACTCCCTCAAGACTGAAAATGTGGCCCCAGTGTCGAGAAGGAAACTGACACACCGCCCGTCCACCTGAAGTGACACCCTGGGTTCCTGGCGGTTGATGGCCACGGCCAGGGAGGAGAGCCCAGGGCCCCCCTATCAGTCAATTTGCATGAAGGCAAGGACTGTGGCGGGGGTGCCGGCCACACCTCCCTTTTGGAAAGTGGGACAGTCTGACCCCCAGTGGCCCAACTGCTGACATTTGGGGCATGGCTTGGTGGACTTGTGAGGATTTGGGCAATCCTTAGACCAATGGCCCATCTTTCCACACTTGAAGCACAGGGTTGGAGGGAGCCACCAGAGAGACAGGTGTGAATCCATGGGGGCTCCCTGAAGGACCTGGGAGAGCATCTGGAATTGATTACTCTGAGCCTTTTCCATCCGCTGATAAGTGCAGCGCTCGGCCTCCTCATCGCGCTTATGGTACACCTTAAAGGCGGTGACCAGGATTTCGGTTTGTAGGGTTGCAGGGCCTTGTTCAAGCTTTTTTAACTTGTCCCTGATGTCAGGGTAGCTTTGGGAAAGAAAGTAGGTCATGAGGACATGCTGGCCATTTGGGGTTTCGGGGTCTAGGTTGGTGAACTGGAGAAGAGCCTTTGTAAGGCGGTCGAGGAATTCAGATGGGGTTTCATACCTTCTTTGGATGATTTCTTGGATTTTTTGAAAGTTAACCACCTTGTGGGTAGCCTTTTTCAGACCCGCAACAAGGCAAGTTGCGACAAGGTTGCAGAAATAGGTGCCTGTGGTTAAATTGTAATTCCAATCAGGGTCTTGTTCCGGGATTGTTAGGGGGGGGTGAGGGGGAGGCATGGGTGGCTAGGGTCTAGTCAGTGATTTTCATCTGCGTGGGTATGAGCAAGATCCCAGACCCGCCTACATTCTTCAGGAAGGAGGGTGTTGGCCAAGAGCATGTAGATGTCACGGTGAGGCTATAAGCCTGGAGGACCCACTGGAATTCCTGGACGTAAGTGGTAGGGTTAGTGATAAAGGAACCCAGTCTTTTTTCGAGCTGGCTGAGATCAGTCATGGAGAAGGGGACATGGACTCGCATGACTCCCTCTGCTCCTGCAACTTTTTAGGGGGTCATGATTTGAGAGGGGGGCCTCCTGGGAACCGGAGTGAATCATGGGAGGGCTAAATGGGATAAGAGGGGAGGAGGAGGGTGAAAGCGGACTATAAGGAGTGGCAGAAGAGGCTGATGATGAGGAGGACATGGAGAGCTTAGAACCATAAGCAGGAGATTCATCTGCTGGGTGGAAGGTGGGGTCAGGAGTGGGAGAGAGAGGAGATTTACATGCCAGGAGAACCTGTTGAGGACTACAGGAGGAAACATATCAGGTCGGACTGGAGATAACTAAAGGCCTCGATGTAAGGAATCTCCTTCCACTTTCTTGAGCGCTGGCAATTAGTTGTGAAGATCACAAAGGATCTGAGGATCCAATGACCCTTCTAGGGGCCAACGTGTGTGGTTATCTAGAGGATGGAAGGGCCAATCTTGGGAGCAAAATTTGGTCAGTAACTTGGGTTTGATATAGGGAATGTGGGAGAGATGGTGGAGATTGATGAGAGACACTTTAGGGGGGAGTTGCTGGGGAGAGAAGGAGCCGCCCCCATAGTGGAGAAAAGAATGTGTTGAGAGAAAGAAAGGCTGTGAGAAGAAGAAATCTCTGGACCAGACTGTGGTGAACAAGTGTCTCACTCAGGCATCCTTGAGATGTACCAGTTCATTCACAAGGCTCAAGGGAGCTGGGAAGGAGAAAGTAGATGGGTCATCACCCAAAGACTTTTCTCCATAGAAAAGGACCGGGTAGTCCTCTAATTGGGGTTGCAGAGAACCTAGCCCTAGGTTTTGGCAGAGGAAAGTGTAACGGAAATAGGAAAGGGTCCCCAAGTGACTCCAAGAGGGAGAGAGGATCAGTGGCAAAATGGAGCCTGGAGGAGGCTTTTAGAAGTCCACTAGGCCATGAAGGCTGAGGTGGGGTGAGGTCTTCCCCCACACCCAGCATCAGGGATCTGCCAGATGATCAAGTTTCCTGTGATAGCCCATAGCTGGGTGGAGGTTTGCAGCCAGTTGGGGATACTCACCGGATTGGTGATGGTGGGTGGAGGGTAGCCAGTGTTCAAGAAGGTGGACTAGGGTGGAGATCGTTGCCCAGGCAGAGTGGAGGGGGGTCCTCGGTGAGGAGTAACCCCTCCCAGGTTTCAGCACCAATGTAAGAAAGACAGAGCCCTAGGTCAAAGCTAATCACTGGAGAAGTTGCAGTTTTATTGAGTTTGGAGCACACTTATATAGAGAGGTGTTGATGGGAGTGTTTTATGCAGATGTGGCTATGGCTGATTGGGTGAGGTGTTGGCGCCGGCAGGAAGAAACAGGGGTTAGTACTGGAAAAGGAGGCCAGTGGGGGCCATGTTGTCCCTGCTGGGGACAGCAACCTTATAGTTTGGAAAGCTGATTTAAGATTAGCATTTTGTTGAAAAAGTTTGAAGAGCCTTGGAGAAGTGGAGCAGCTCAGAATGCTAGAGAGAGAAGAAGCAAAGAGAAGCCACTAGAGATAGACTGGAATTTGCAGAGTGCCTGCCTCAGGGGTGGAGGGGTAAAGGGGCACCAGAATGGACTTGTGTCTTTAGGATCTTTGGGACTGAAAATGGTGACTGGGGAAAGATAGCTGGCCACTTGTGACTTTAAGGACTTTTTGTTTTCCCTGTTACTATTCCCTTATAAATAAACCCTATTGTTAAACTGCATTTTTGACTGGTAGCTGCTATGTGTGAGCAGTACGAACCTGAGGGAACTTGGGTGGCAGAAGCCCCATTTTAAATATGACTTGTTGTTTGGAGGCTTCTGCCCATTTTCTGACCCAACTTCAAGCAGTGTCTCAATCTCCTGAATCTCCCCAGCAGCCAAAGTGTCCTCACTTGTAGTTAGCGTGGTCTTGGAAGACTGTAAGTACACTCCCTGGAGGTCTGCCAGTGGATGTGGTGGTTCCCCCAGAGGTGCTGCAAGCAGCTGCTGTGGTGCTGCAAGGCCTCAGCCTCCAGAGTCTTCACAGGAGCAAGATGTTACCAGTGAGAAAGGAGGGAAACAAGAACCAGGAATATGAAAGGACTGTGGCAAGGAAAGAGAGAAACAGGAGCCAGGCCAAGTAGAATTAAGGAGAGTTTATTGCAGTGAGTTCCTGGGTGAGGTCCACTAACCTGGTTTAGGGGGGCTGGGTAGGTGGGGGTTAGTGAAGGCACACCCACTGTGGAGTTGGTGTCTGCTTTTATAGGGGCAAGGACATGGGGGATGGGTTTTGCTAGTGTGACAGGCAAGGTTAGCAGGTGGGCAAGGTGACTTGCTGGGCAAGGCTCAAGGCAGTCTCAGCTGTAGTCCCGAGGGTAAGACTTGGGTGGGGTGATGCCCATAAGCCCCTTTCAACCAGCTGGGGTTAGATGGTGAGGGGGTCGGAGGCAATGGTGCTGGCAGCCACTGTTCCTGATGTTGTTGATGAGGGCAGCCGTTCCAGCTGGCTGCGGTGCCTCCTCTGCAGTGTACCAGAGCCAATATGGTGATGGCCTCTGAAGGAACTGTAAGCAGCCATAGTGGTGCTGGTACTGGTGCTGGTGCTGGTGGTGCTGCTACAATGGCTGTGATTTCAGGGCCTGTGGATGCCTCCTTGGTGGTGCGATGGTTGCAGGTGTGGCTGCTGGCCTCAAAGAAGCTGCCTGCTCTCTGAGTCATCTGATGCCCTTATGCTTTCACTTCCTGGTTCTTGGTCTTCTTGGAGGTGGTCTGCTGACCCATTGCAAGAGTCTGGAATTCCCTGGGATGTTGTATCAGTCCTTTCCCCCTTATTTTTAAGCCATGTTTTTCAGAAGCATGATTGCTTTCAGTCTCCTTTTCCACCATGGGCATGTCCCAATAGAGTTTTTTGTTTTTGTTTTTGTTTATATCCTAAGCCTATAAAAAAAGAAAGAAAATATGCTGTCTAGATAAAAATTTGAAAATTATGCATGCTAATTAAAGAGTGTCTTCATTCACCTCTCAATGGCACCAGAATTGTCCTGTGTCTGACGAGACCTTTTTTCCAACTTTGACTTTTCCTTTTGGCATCTTGACTCTGAGCTTTGTTCATCTGTCTCTGAACTCCAGTATGACCCAATATGTCTCTCCTTCACTTCCATAGTTATCTTCACAAAAGCAAGAAGCCAGCTAGACTTGCGAATTGTAGAGTTCAGATTTGTTCAATGATGTTTGGCTATAAATTGCTCTCACATTTACTTCATTCAGGTGTTAAACTACACTGCATCCTGTTGGATGATATACAACTACAGTCCTGTAGAAGCCACAAATGGAAAATTTTCCTTTTCTTGACATTTGGTTTTGAACAAGAATCATGAAATCTCACCATTTTAAACATTACCCTCAATTCTTTGCAGACACTTCTGACATTCTATAGATCTTTTAACTCCCATTCACCAATAAGTCTTCCTCAAAGCTGTTCATTTCACAGCAACTTAGTTGTCTATTCCAAGCACACTTATATTCTCCTCTCTTACCTCTGACACAGAACAATTCATACTCTTTCTTTTGTAGTTGAAAGACTTCTTAATCACCTGTCTCACATAGGAGTCAAATCTCAAGAGGCTTAGTTACTGCTGGGGGCCTACAGGAAGGCTCTGAGAACAAAGTCAATTTGCCACTTGCTGATAATTTAAATCAAGATGCAAATAAATCTGCATCCCAAGACTTAAACCCACGAATTGCAGATCCACAATGTAAGCCCAGAATTTGGACAAAATCTTTTATCCATCAGATAGAGTTGTATATATTTTCTGTGGCAGAGAACGGGAACCACTCTCTTTATTCTTAACTCAAAACCCTGAATCAATACCTGACTACCTCTGTCATATACCATGAATGTTATTCTCATACCTACCTGGGACAGGTGACTCATGGCTTCCTATGCTAATTGTGGAATTAGCTTCCTATCCCTGATGAATAATACACAGTCCAGTTGAAAGGAATGAAATCAATAAGGTGAACATTTTTATGGATTGTTATGGATTGAGAAGTAAAGCCACCAGGGCACTAAAACTTTTCACTCTAATCACAGTTATTTGCAAATCCAAGAGTTGAAATCAGGGTCCCCATCTTTTAGCACAGTTCAGACCACTGTGAATAATGTGGAATGAATACTGCTCTCACTGTTCTGTTCATAAAGTTCAGCAAAGCATAATGCCAATACTAGCCAATACTCAAAGTTTCATATCTATACTCACACCATTATACAATTATTTGTCTATTGAAGAGCCTTTTAAATGAACATATTTAATTATTACCCTCAACCAAAGAGTGTATCAGTTTTAGGTATATCCCTGTTGGTACTTTTGTGCTTGAAAAGAGGTTACTGGGAGGTTAAATTGAGAAATAAAAATGAACATTGAACAAGCAACTAGATGGAACTTTTTTGGGTTGCTATTATTTTTACCAAATTAGAGGTTCATGTTCGAATTCATTTTGTTTTTAAAGTAGCATGGACTTCTGAAATATCAGACAAGGTAATATGAAAATATATTTAAAATGTATTCTAAAACCAAGCATCAATTACCTGACTTTTTGCCTCTTAAGAGTCCCAGTAGGAAATAAACTTAATTCCAGATGTTTCAGAAAAGAATCATTAATAAAAGAACTTCTCAGAGGAGGTGTGGGCAGGGTAAAGGGATAATGAAACACATTGAAACTAGCCAGACAAGAACTGTTGCACTTCCCAGGAGGAGCAGGGGGGGGGGGGGCTCCCTGAGGATAGCTGGAGGGAGGAAGCTATTGGAGGCTATATAGCCCCAAACAGGGTGAGAGTTTGGTTAAAAATCCATTACTCTACCTAGGACTCCTATCCTCCTCTGTGCCTCACTAGCCTATTCTAACTGAAAGCTTTCTGACAAGGGGATTCTGAAAATATAATTTACAGAACTGTATCTACAGAAAGAGAAAAATGTCCAGTGGGCAAAGGAAATATAATCTATTCTTTCCATAGGTCACTGACACTCTGAAAATAAATAATGGAATAATAAATTTTTATTAATATAATATACAAAATGTCCCTACTTCCTCACTATCATTTTTAATAGATAAGGAAACTAAAATCCAAAAAGGTAGAAAGATTTGTTCACAACAAAGAGTATTATATTTCACCTCTGCTTGAATTTGCTGTTGGTGATATATAGGAAATGGATCAAGCAGAGACTAAAAAAATCCTCAGTCGACAGGTTTGCATGTGTGTATTTCTATGTGTATGTTTATATATGCATGTGAGAGTTTAAGCGTCTGTTTGTCATGAGTAGCACTGCACAGTTTTTTTTCAAGTGCCATTTCTAGATCATAAAACCTGACACCCAGAGCTATGTGTCTCCTGAAGAGATTTTGCTAAAGTTTATTCTTTCTATCCTGTCTCCAAAGATTTCTCTCCCTCCTGTCATATATCCTTTCTGTATATAAACCGAAGAAATTGTTCTCCAGTCCTCCTGAATAAAGTTTAATTTTTCACTTGTGTAGAATGTTTACCAGTTTTTATTATCTTACCTTCAATGCTAGGCATGGAGACTAATTTCAGGAAATTGATATTCTGAGAAGGCTGACTTTCTACTTGTGAATATTGCAAAGAAATTGTTTTCCCTGACATATATGCGAATTCATTTCCATCCATTTGCCCATCTATCCATACATCTATCATATATGCATACATGCATATATCCATCTACCCTCTTTCTGTCTCACCATGCATCCATGCATCCATCTATTCATTGCATCCATGCATTCATTCACCCTCCATCCATCTCTCCTCCTTTTCTTTCTCTCCTTCATCTACAATACTGAACTGTGCAAGTGGAATAACATCTCAGACTCTTTATGGTTTTTAAAAAACACATATGTGCACTATTTTAGATCTACTATTTGATGATTTTAACCATTGTAGGCACCCAAGTATGCCATCACATAAACCAAAGATAATCAAAATGTTTCCTCATGAACATTTACAATTTTACAATTTACAATTTTCTTTCCTAGGAAATAGGCCACCACAATCCAATTTTCTGTTACCATAGATTTATTTGCTGTGAAATCATATCGTATTTACTCTTTTATGTCTAGAATTCCTTTGCTCACATGTTCTAGAAACTTGTCTATGCCATTGCTGGTATCAGTTGTGAATGGTTTGATTGCTGAATTGAGGCTTATTACACATAAGCTACCAATTGATTATCTGGCCCCCTTTGGTTGATTGTATGTATTGTCCCCATGCTTTGGCTACTTTAAAAAAGCTTCTATGAACTTTTTGTACATGTTTTTCTGTGGAAATATATTTTCATTTCTCTTAGTAAATACTTAGGATTAGAACTGTTGGGTTACATAGTAAATATGCTCAAATTTAAATTTATAAGGAGCTGCCAAACTATTTCTCAAAGTGGTCTTAACACTTTGGAATCCAGTTTGTAATAAGAATTCTAGTTGCTCCACATGGTTACCAACATTTGGTGAAATCAATATTTTTAATTTAAGCTTGTCTGATTAGTATGCCACTTGATAATAATTTGAAATTCTTTGATAAGCAATGAGGAGAATGTTTTCTTTTGCATATTGAATAGTCATATATCTTCTTTCAATTTTTTGATTGAAGTTTTTTACCCATTTTTCATCAACTTGCTTGCATTTTTTGACCTCTAAGAGGTATTTAAATATTCCAGAAAAAAAATTTTTTTGTCATATAAATGTGCTGAATATAATTTCTCCTATTAATGGCTTTTATTTTCATGATCTTAACAGTTTATTCAAAAAGTAGAAACTTTTTAATTTTTAGTAAGTCCAATTTATAAAATTTTCTTTTATATATTGTGCTAAATGTACTCTTCAAGAACACAAAGAGTCTTAAATTGCACATTTAGCACACAATATAACTCAGGTTCACAAAAGGTTTCACTTCATGTTTTATTCTAAAAATTTTATAGCTTTAGCTATTATGATTAGAATATGATTTATTTTGAGTTAATTTTTATGTATGATATAGTAGCAATGATAAATGTTCATTTCTGACATATAGAAGACTAATTATTCTGAACATATTTTATGAGTTTTATGCCCTACCTACTGAGCTAGCTGTGTGCTTTCTGAGCATATTTTATTAAAAAATCAGCTCTTCATAACCTTAGGAACTATTAAAAAACAACTTTTTAATCATCTATCTATCTATCTATCTATCTATCTGTCTGTCTGTCTGTCTGTCTGTCTGTCTGTCTGTCTGTCTGTCTGTCTGTCTGTCATCTCTCTCTCTCCCTCTATATAATATATATCATCTATCTTACCTATCTCTATCTTTTTGTTCTTTTTGTTGGTCTATTTTAAAGCAATTAGTACCTTTTGTTTATTATTGTAACAGTGCTGAAATCATAGTAGTAAGAGTCATCCAGTTTTTACAATTTACTTTTCAAAATTATTACAGCTCTCAGGCACTTTGAAATCCATGTATTTGTGGATAAGATTGTCAATTTCTATCAAAAAGTATATTAGGAGTTTGATTGCAATTACTATAAATCCTTACTGCAAATTGAGAAAACAGATAATGAAACTGACTCTTCAAATTAATGACAAATACATATTTTATTTTATTCAGTGTTTCTTTTGTCTATGTTTTGTCAGTGTTAGTGTTCAAATTTTTGAAATATTATATTAAGTTTATTTTCAAGGACTTCAAAGTTTTTGATGTTTTTTTAAATTTTATTTTATTTTACAATTTTTTCCCTGTAATTCATTACACATTTACTTTTGGCTTGACTGAATCTTTTTTCCTTGTTAAATTTTCTTGTCAATTAAAACACTTTTTTGAAATAGCATTTGTTTATAACATTATAATAATATATACAGATTTCAGAAGTATAACATTAGTTCAACATCTATATATACTACATTATAATCTAAATCAAAAGTGTTATTTCCCCTCTGGAAAAAGACAATTTCTTAGGATTTATCCTTGTGCTCAGTCGTGTTTGAAAATATAAATAATTTTACACCTATCTTTCTGATCTACATACTTTTTATTCTTTTCCTTATTTTATTGCATTAATAACTCCAGAAAAATAGTTTCTAGAAATGAAATCTATCAATTATTGGGCATATCTTTTTTGTTCCAATTTTTCAAAGACAATGAATCTTTTTTTTTTTCCTATAGGTACTGAACATTTTCCATTCTGGGGTCCTCTTGTACCTAAGAAAGTTTGCTGAATTTGTACTTTTATTTTTTTTTAATTTGCTTTTGAGGTAACATTGGTATATGATTCAGAAGAATAGGTTCACACCTCTTCAGATGTTCATCATCACACTCTGCCTACCCCAGGTCACCCTTATTTAGTCTCTTTCATTGCATATAATGTTTGCTATGAATTTTTTGTAGATTTTGCTAAAAATCATATTGTTAAAGTTGCTTCAGTTCTTTCTTTGCATGATTCATCAATGTTGAATTCTGTCATTGTTTTTTTTTGCAACTATTAAGATCATCTTTTTTCATTTTTTTGTTCTCCTAAGTGATTATATTGATTGATTTTTTTAAAAAAATATTAACATAACTTTAAGTTCCTGAGATAATTTTGTCTTCTTTCGTACATCTTTTTCTAACCTTACTATACAGAGTATGCTGACCCCATATGATATTTTGATAACTATATATATATATAAATGATTTATATGTATATTTGTTTATATATATATATATTTACTTCTATTTTCTTAAGGTTTTGTAAAGGACTTGTATTTATATCTTTCAGCAACACTTGGTAGAAGTTATAAGTGAAGGCATCAAACTCTGAGGTTTTCTTTGCCAGGAGATTATAACTTATGATTTTAGTTTCTAAAATAGAATGGTCTGTTGAGATCTTTTTTTACTTCTTTCTGCCAGTTTTGATAATTGATTATTTCTTCAGATTTTATTCATTTTATTTAATACTTGACATTTATTGCTGTAAAACTGTTCATAGCTTATTATCCCTTTGATAGTTTTAGCATCTAAAGTGATGAAACCTTACAGATCATTAGACTCTTTAGTGGAGTCAATAATTTTGTTGATTTTATTCATCTTTTCAAAGAAACTACCTTTAGATTCATTAACTTCCTACATTATTTGTTTTCTGCCACGTTACCTTTTCATATTTATTTTCTTATAATTTCCTTCTTCCTTTGGGTTTAACAGGCTCTGCTCTTTTTTGAGCTTATAGACACTTAGATGTACATTGATTTTTAGACTATTACAAGAAATTAAGGCTATTTCTTCCTCTAAACATTGCTTTCATTGCAAACTGCAGATTTTGATTTCTTGTTTCCTATTTCATTTCATCTGAAATATTTTCTTAATTGTCAAGATTTCTTCCTTGAGTGTTGAAGTGTGCTGGGATTTTTGTCATTGATATATAATTGAATTCCATTTGATCATAGAACATACTTGAGTAATATTAATATTTTATATTCATTTAGATTTGACTTGTGACCTAGTGTATTATGTCTTGGTACAAAGTCTAAGGATATTTGAAAAGATGTTTGTTCTGTCATTTTTCAGTATCATTCTCTATAAATTTCAATTACCAAGAGGATAATATTGAAATTTTCAATTGTAATTTTAGTACATGCCTTATTGGGTACCTTTGAATATATTTTACTTAAGCATTTTGTTCAGATTTTTAGTTACATGCTATAAGTCTGAATGGTTAGGAAGGCATGAACGACTTTGTTAGTATCAGAAGTACTCCTGTATAGGTGAATAGTTCTATAGTATGATGTTGGGAAGATACCACTGTCACTTGTGTTGAGCAGAGATCCAGCACAGTAAAGCATGTGACTGGAGGCAGATTGATGACAAGATGTTATATGTGTCAGGTACTTCTGAGAAGCAAGGGATAGGATAACAATTTTGTTGATCATTCTGAGGTCTAGGAAAAAAACTGATATTTTCATCTTGTGTAATTTTTATATTGTCAGGATGGAAGTGTTACATGGCCAGTCCTGGAAAAGAGTATAATATACAAAGTTTTCACTATCAGTTTGATTCCTTCCTGTGTTTCTGGCTTCAAAGAATATTGGGGAAGTTGGATAATAGTATGATCTATCTGAAAATAAATAGGTTCAGATTAAATTATTTCTCTCAAGCTAAGAAACTTTAGCCCACAGCATATCAAGTATGGCATTAGGATATGAACTGGAGGGAGGTCAACAGCTCCCACCCCAAAGCCCAGGGGGCGGGCTGAGGCTCGAGTAAACTAAAGTGTCACCTGCATGGGGAACTCCAACTCTGCTGAGAGGAGCAGCTACCCCACCAGCACCTGGGGGAGGAGTTCACACAAGCCAGATGAGGCTATCCTATTGAGAGCAGCCTAAGTCTTCTCCTGGTTGTCACAGAAAAGGCCTGGGAGACCGGGGAGTTCTGCAATTTGCAACTGAATGGACCCTGGCCACTCAGGGTAGCTTGGAATGAGTTGGTTGGGGCCTGGCAAGGTCCACCTGGAGGTCAACAGCTCCCACCCCAAAGCCCAAAAGCGCTGGTACTGCTATGTGGCACCGGCGCAAACTCAGAAAACAAGGACACTCACTACCAAAAGCACAAAGGCAGAGTTAACCGCAACTATATAGGCTTAGGCTTCAACATGCCTGATGCTAGAGCAGTAGTCACCCAATATGTAGAGCAGATCCGAAAGAAAAACACAGGAAGGAGGAAGAACATAAACACTCAAGCAAGCCCTAAGAAAAATAACTCACCACCAAAGGATAAACAATTTGAAAAAACCAACATGGATGACATGGAAGAAATGCTCCATATGTCAGAAAAAGAATTCAGAATCAACATGATAAAAGCACTCAAAGAGGCCAAGGGAGGGGGGGGAAGGGAAAGCAAAAGGGTAGAAGCTCTAAATGTATTAAGAGAAGTGGTAGAAAAATATAAAAAAGAATGCAGCAAAATGAGCAATATCAACGTACAGAAAAACGAAATTGAAACCCTAAATAAGAAACTGCAGGAGATGCAATGCATAAGAGGAACAACAGAAGAACTCAAAAATGCAGGGAAGAGTCAGGAAAGCAGACTAGAAGAAATAGAAGAATCAGCATACTACAGGATACAAAAGTAGAGAGAACGAAGAAAGAGAGAGAGAAAAGCAGAGTAAGAAAACAGAAGAAAAAAATCAGAGATCTGTCAGATACCCTAAAGAAAGCAAATATAAGAGTAATTGGAATACCAGAAGGTGAAAAGAAAGACATAGGATCTGAAAGGCTCTTCAATGAAATAATGGAGAAAAATTTCCCAAACCTGAAGAAAGAAATGAAAATAGACATACAAGAAGCAAAAAGGACACAAAACTACTTTAATGAAAGAAACACAGCAAGACACATCATAGTAAAACTTACAAAAGCCAAAGATAAAGAGAAAATTATGAGAATAACAAGAGAGAGGAAACAGATAACCTACAAAGGAGTACTGATCAGACTGACTTCAGATTTCTCAGAAGAGACACTCCAAGCAAGGAGAGAATGGCATCACATCTTTAAAACACTCCAAGATAAAAAATGCCAGGCAAGAATACTCTACCCAGCAAAGCTGTCCTTCCTTTATGAAGGAAAAACCAGAACTTTCTCAGACAAAGACTACAGACATTTGCTACCACCAAACCCCCTCTCCAAGAACTCCTGAAAAAAGCCCTAAGATCAAAACCTGCAGAAGAATAAAAAGAATGAACAATAAAAAGAAAAGAAAAAACAAACTAAAACAGAACCCCAAATGATCACCAGGAACCAATTGTTAGACCCTCAAACATCAATAATTACTCTAAATGTTAATAGGTTAAACTCATTAATCAAAAGACAGAGTTGCAGACTGGATTAAAAGAACCCAACATTCTGCTGCCTCCAAGAAATACATCTGATCCCAAAAGACAAGCATAGATTCAAGGTAAAAGGATGGAAAACAATTCTACAAGCAAATGCCCCCCCCCCCAAAAAAAAGGCAGGAGTAGCCATCCTTATAGCAGACAAAGCAGATTTCAAAATAAAAAAAAAATAACAAAGAACAAAGATGACCACTACCTAATGGTTCAAGGGTCAGCAAACAAAAAAAAAATGTAACAATTATCAACATATACTCACCAAATATGGGAGCACCAAGATTTATAAGACAGCTACTAAGAGAGCTGAAAACAAATATAGATGAAAACACACAAGTAGTAGGAGACTTCAACACCCCACTCTCAACAAAGGACAGATCGAAAAAACAAAAACTACACAAGGACACAAAAGCCTTAAAAGAAGACCTAGACAAAATGGACCTAATACACATCTATCTACAGGATGCTACACCCACAAGGAACAGAATACACCTTCTCAAATGCACATGGATCATTTTCTAAAATTGACCACATACTAGGTCACAAGGCAAACATGAATAAATACACAAAGATTAAAATAATACCAACTTTTTTTTCAGACCATAAGGGCATCAAACTAGAAATCAACAATGAAAAGGAAACAAGAAGAACACTTAACACTTGGCAACTGAACAACATGCTTCTAAAGTAAGATGGGTAACTGAAGAAATCAAAGAAGAAATTAAAACTTACTTTGAAACAAATGACAAAGAAGACACAGCATTCCAAAATGTCTGGGATGCAGCAAAAGCATATATAAGAGGAAGGTTCATAGCAATACAGGCCCTTATCAAAAAGCAAGAAAATAACCAAAAAAATAACCGAATCTAACAACTTGAAAAATTAGAAAAAGAGCAACAGAAAAACCCAAAATCCAGCAGAAGACAAGAAATAACTAAAATAAAAGAAGAAATTAATAATCTAGAAGCCAAAAAGACTATCCAAAAGATTAACAAAACCAAAAGCAGGTTCTTTGAAAAAATAAATAAAATCGATAAACCCCTTGCAAAGCTCACAAAGGAAAGAGAGAAAATCCTAGTAAACTGATTCATAAATGAAAGAGGAGAAATTACAACAGAAACAAAAGAAATCCAAAGGATAATAAGAGATTACTATGAACAACTATATGGAAATAAATACAACAACCTGGATGAGATGAATAGATTCTTAGAAGGATACAACTCCCCAAAATTAAACAAAGAAGATGTAGAGAACCTAATCAAACCAATCAGAAGCAGTGAAATTGAAGCAGTCATCAAAACTCTACCTAAAAACAAGAGCCCAGGACCTGATGGCTTTAGAAATGAATTCTACCAGACATTCAAAGATGAAATAATGCCTGCACTACTAAAGCTTTTCCGAAAAACTGAGAAAGAAGGAATAATGCCAAACACATTCTACGAAGCAAACATAACACTCATACCAAAACCAAATAAGGACAGCACCAAGAAATAAAACTATAGACCAATTTCCTTAATCAACACAGATGAAAAAAATTTAAACAGAATCTTCACAAACCGAATCCAACGATGCATTAAAAGCATCACTCACCATGACCAAATGGGATTTATCCCAAGGGGCACAAGGATGGTTCAACATCCGGAAATCAATTAACATAATCCACCACATCAACAAAGAGAAAAACAAAAACCACATGATCATATCAATAGCTGCAGAGAAAGCATTTGACAAAGTCCAACATCCATTCATGATAAAAGCCCTTAAAAAATTAGGGATTAAAGGAACTAACCTCAACATATATAAAAGCCATCTATGACAAACCTACAGCAAATATCATCCTAAATAGGGAAAAACTAAAATCATTCCAGTTGAGATCTGGAACTAGGTAAGGATGCCCACTCTCCCCACTACTCTTTAACATTGTACTGGAAGTTCTAGCTAGGGTGATAAGACAAGAGAAAGACATAAAAGGGATACAAATAGGTAAAGAGGAACTGAAGCTATCACTATCTGCTGATGACATGATTCTCTATATAGAAAACCCCAAAAAATCCACAGAAAGATTACTTGAAATAATAAACCAGTTCCGTAAGGTAGCTGGATACAAAATCAACACACAGATCAATGGCTTTCCTATATGCAAAAGTCAAACAGAGGAAGAAGAAATCAGAAAAACCATCCCATTTACCATCGCACCAAAAAAAAAAAAAATTAAATACTTGGGAATAAACCTAATTAAAAATGTTAAAGAACTATACAAAGAAAATTTTAAAACACTCCTAAAAGAGATAGAAGAAGACATAAGGAAATGTAAAGATATTCCCTGTTCATGGATTGGAAGAATTATTATTATCAAAATGGCCATCCTAACCAAAGGCAATCAACAGATTCAATGCAATCCCAATAAAAATCCCCCCCCCAAATCCCATGATATTTTTTAAAGAGATAGAACAAAAATTACTGAAATTCATATGGAATAACAAAAGACCCCATATATCAAGAAGCCTCCTGACCAGAAAAAAAGAAAATGGAGGTATTACAATTCCAAACTTCAAACTATGCTACAAAGCCATAATAATTAAAACAGCATGGTATTGGTACAAAAACAGTCAGACCAATGGAACAGAATTGAGTGCCCTGAAATAAAACCACACAGATATAGTCAACTAATTTTCAACAAAGTTGTGAAAAACTTACCTTGGAACAAAGATAGCCTCTTCAATAAATGGTGCTGGGAAAATTGGACTAAGACATGCAAAAAAAATGGACCAAGAAAACTCCCTTAATTCATGTACAAAAATCAACTCAAAATGGATGAGACTTAGAGGTCAGACCTGAAACCATATCATACATAGAGGAAAACTTAGACAAAACTCTCCATGAACTACAGTTCAGAAATCCCTTTCTGGAAACATCTAGATGGCAAAAAAAATGAAGGAAAACATAAACAGATGGGACTACATCAAACTAAAAAGCTTCTGTACAGCAAAAGAGACAACAGAAAAAACTAAAAGATGCCCAAACGAATGGGAAAATATCTTTGCCCTCCACATGAGTGACAAAGGTTTAATAACGAAGATCCACAAGGAACTCACACAACTAAACAAAAGCAAAGCAAAAGGCCCAATCAAAAAATGGAAAGAAGAACTAAAAAGACACTTCTCCAAAGAGGAAATACAAATAGCCAACAGGCACATGAAAAATTCGCTCAACTTCACTATTAATAAGGGAAATGCAAATCAAAACCACAATGAGATACCACCTTACCAGTAAGAATGTCCCACACCCAAAGAACGGGCAACAAGAATTGCTGGCAAGGATGTGGAGAGAAAGAAACACTACTACACTGCTGGTGGGAATGTAAACTAGTTCAACCATTATGGAAAGCTGTGTGGAGGACCCTCAAGCTAATGAAAATGGAACTACCATTTGACCCAGCAATTGCTCTTTTGGGAATCTACCCAAAAGAGACCTCAATGTGGGTACAAAGGGACACCTGTGCTCAGATGTTTACTGCAGCACAATTTATAATTGCAAGGTCATGGAAACAACCTAAATGCCCCAAAACGGATGACTGGATGAAAAAAGTGTGGTATATATACACGATGGACTATTACTCATCAATTAAAAATGACAAATTTGACGATTTCATAACAACATGGATGTATTTAGAAGAAATCATATTAGTAGAAACAAGCCATAAAGAAAAAGACAGAAACCAAATGGTTTCACTAATATATGGGATATAGTGAAAAAAATAAACAAAAGCCTTGAGGAAAAGTGGAAACAAGGTAAGCACCAAACTGAAGTGCACAACTTTGAGCAGGAGGGAAAGGGGGGAAGGGAGAAGGGGGGCGGGCAAATCCTTGAGATTACGATGTTGTAAAATTTATATATAAATAAATAATTTTTTTAATTAAAAAAAAGGATATGAACTGGAGTTTGCATCAAATAGAGTAGAGCAGAGAAGGAAAAAGGTATAACCAAAGCAGATGGTATTTGGCTATGATTGCAGGCATTCTTTGGAACTATAAGAAATCATCTCTCTCTTATACATTTAATATTTCGCATCATTTACAAAGTAATACCTTGTTAAAATTTGCAAGAGAGGTAACATGGAGCATGAAGCAAAAATTTTAGAGTATACAAGGATTACAATTAAGGACTAGAGATAGAAAAAATATGTTGATTATTTGAAATATCATTCACCTATAGTGTATATTTCCTCTGGAAGTACTAAAGACCTTAAGCCATGATGGTTGTGTTGAATATAGAAAAGGTATTTCTTATATTTACCAGAGTGATGGAAGCCATTGTACTTATAGCTAATTTACCTTGAGTGTTTAATAAGGGAAAGAAAAAGTATGTGTACCTTTTCCTTTCTCAGAGCACTCTCCTTGATCAGAATTGTAGAATATTTATAAGTATTTTCTCTTGTAAAATTTGACAGTCTTTCTTCCAGTGTCTCTTCTCTAATTACAAATGTAAAAGTGATTTTGTCAACATGTGGTCATTAGGAGGTGGGCCATATAATAGCTTGAACTGTAGGGTCATAGGTATATTTGGGGTTTTATCCAATTTTATTCTAAGTCTCTTTAAATATAATCTACTGTTTTTATAATTCAGTCCTGGTTCTCATTTAAGTTTGTTTTTCAATTAAGTCTCCAATGTCAGTTTTAGCTCAACTGACAAAACTAGATGAAAGAGTTCTTACTACATTGGCATTTTCTTTAATTTCCAAATATTAGGAAATATTGTCCAGTCTTGCAAAAACAAAACAAAACAAAACAAAAAAACTAAAAACCAAAACTCTTAGGTTTTTCTTTTCCATATTTGCACAATTGATTTAACCAACTTGTATGAAAACATTTTAGGTAAACTTTTTAAGAGTTTGCCCTATTTTTCAGGCCTCTTTTAGACTCAGGCCTATAATGGAAAAAAGGATTCTGTAGGTTATTTTCTTGTGAGTCTAATCAGCTTCTGCCCTCCCCATTCAACATCGGAGTATCCAACCAACACAGATAAATGATATAGATCAAAGAACCTGGTTTTTCCAAAAGAATTCTTAATTTTTCAAAGAGCAACTTCTCATATTGTTTTAGGAAAAAATCTTATTTCAGTTTAATTCCAAGGTTTAAATTCTACCATTCTCTACATGCCTGATTCATGGGAGGAATAGGTTCTTAGAGCAGCTAGCATTTGTGGGTATTGGGATAGCTACTAGGGAAAAATGGGACTCTGGGAAAGGAAGGAAAAACATCAAAAGGATAAGGGGAAAGAGGAATAACTAGCTACAAGGAAGCAATCAGAGAACAAGAAGAGGGAATAGTTATTAGGAAATGGAGTTTAGATTGTGCTTGCTTGAATTCATCAACTGGTTCGTTTAGCAAAGAAAAAAAAATCTGCAACAAGTCTGGAGTCAGGATCCTTTTGGCAGATTCTGCATACCAATCAAAAGATGCTAACCAGTCAAGCTGTGAAATCTCTTTCTTTTCTAAGTTGCCTCTCAAATGAGCAATTTTGTTTAAACCAAAAATTCTACTAGGATGACCACTGAAGACTCAAATCATCCCTGGTGACTTTCTGCCATCCAGAAACACAAGTACAAGCATTCAGATTGTAGCAAGCATCCAGAAAGAGTTTGTCAAAGTGAACATGAGGGTTTCTGGGAGCTACACCCCTAGCACACTGCAGTTCAGTTACAGCAGGGTTACAGGGTCTAGCCTGTGATTCTCCTTTTCATAATAAACATTGCTTATAAATAGCTCAGCATAAGACTTCAGTACAAAGTTGAGTTTAAAACAGAATGGAAAGGAATGACCTCATTTACCAAGATTACCTCCCAAAAAGAGAATCAGTAACAGACCTTGTTACCATACCAAATAGTTAAGGATCATAATACAAAGGTTGTGAGCTCAGACTTGGAGCTGATTTTCTACTTTGACTCAGTACCCACAAACCTCAGCAGCAAGAATTGACAAGGAGTTTCTGTGGGGTACCAGATAGAGCAGAACATCTTGGTGAGATCTACAAGAAACTGAAAACAAGCCAACTTCACCAGTATTGAAACAAATGGAGAGTATTTATTTAGAGCTTACCCTTGAAAGGAAGTCACTTGCTTTTGCTACAACTAAAAGGCAGGCAGAAGGAAAAGCTAGGTGGTATTCAAAGGAAGGCTTAGTGTTCCTAGATAGGTGGTTGTTGCTACAGAAACAGGAGGTGTGTTCAGTGGAAGTGGACATCTTCTGAGGTTACTCTGGGGATAAGTATATTGGCCTTTTCTGTTGGTTTGAAGTTGAAACCAGGTACACAGAATAATGTGTCTCTTCGATAAGTCTAGGCCAGAGATAGAAGCTTGACACATGGTTCTGTTGTCATAAGTGGTTTGACCATTATCCATTTGTTTATTCAATCTCTTTACAGTTATGCACAGAGATAGAAAATATCATTTCTTCAGTGATTGCTACTCATTTTTGGTGTCAGTGACAAACTTATTTGATTCAGATATATAACAAAGTAGGTAAATAATCTTAGCTAAAAGTTTGCTTGTTATTTTATATGAACACAATAAAAGAAATCCAAATATTCAGTCAGAAAATAATGATCTCAAAGAAGCTTTTGGAAGAAAATCCTTCTTTGTCTCCCTCAAAATATCTTGGGATATCATCTCTTCAATGTCATAACAGTTTCTCCTTGAAGCACCTTTAAAATGAGTAAGTGATTCTTACTAAGTATGAACTAGACCTCCTTACAGAGAAAGGGGTGACTACCTATTTTAGATTTGTACATCTTTGACATGTAGATAGTGTGTCTAAGAAGCAAAGAAATCAAAAAGACTCAGACTAGAATAAATCTTGGTATAGTCACTGCTTTCACTGCTTCTCTATAACTGGTAAACAGAATTTTTGAACTGTATGAGATCTTAGCACCCTGAATATTCTGGCTGATAAGGTGAAGCTTCTTAAGTACAGTGTCAAAAGAAGCTTGCCTATCAGAGAAACTGCATTGAGGAACATGCTGTACTACTTTAGTTGTTACTTTCAGTAATATCTGCCCTGCTTCCTCCAACTCTTGCTGAAGTCTTTCACACACACACCTCCTCTAACACCTCCATTTTCATTTAAATTTCTCTAGGGCAATGCAAATCAAGATTTTTTTCCCCTGAGTTTGACATGGAAAAAGATAGTTCACCTCATCAGGCTTGGAGCCTACAATGACTGACTAGTTTTAGATTCTATGCCTCTGACTTATTCAGAATCCATTTCATCTTACAAAAAGTTTTCATAAGTGAAAGTGTATTTTAAGCACTAAACATGTACAATAATTTTTGAATGAGTGGAGCTTTATATTTAACATCGAGAGACATTTTTCTTATCAATAAATATGGAAAATTGAAATCCAAGAACAATGTGATGTACATATCACTTTCACATATGAATGGACACTTTCAGAGATGCCTTAGTCACATATAGTTAGCATTGCAGTCACATGTTCAGCAGTATACCAAAGTACATTCAGTTCCTCTGGTCAGTTGTGGATTCCAGGACCTCTATAACTTATGCAAATGGCAGAGAGTGTCTTATGATCTGGTTGCATATGTTACATGAAAAGATTTATCATTGCAAATAATTCAGAAAACAAAATGCTTGAGGAAGAAGAGCATTGCAATAGAAACAATGAAAGAGCTTCCATTTAAAATATGCACAATAGAACATGATTTCTAGTATTGGCTGTAAAATATTGCAGCAAACAACTGAAGAGATTGGCAGTGAATGAATAAATTGGCAAAAATGTTGGTAATTGTTGAGCTGAATTACAAAGTGTTCCTGATATGATTCCTTTTACTTTTGTGTATGTTTCAATTTTTTTACAAGTTAAAAAAATACCTCCCACCTCAAAGGGGGAGAGTGGAAAGTTACAAACTGGGGTTCATATGAGACCATGCTGGACAAACTTAGGAAGAATTTCTGTGTTGATAAAAATAGAGACCTGATCCTTTGACAAGGGACTCAGTTCTGAAATCTTTCTGATCCATTATTGTCTAAAGCCATCTGGGATATGTCATCTAAAAGACACTCCTTTTGGAGACATTTTTAATGACCCAATTTCTGCTGACAGGTATACAGAGTCTAGACATCACTATAAGAATTTTGCAAACAGCTTTGGTGGTCTGTCTGGGGGTACCTTGGTTAATACAACCTCACTAAAAATTCAGTTGACTTTTGTCTTACTTCTACTTTTGCACTCTTGTCTGTTGGCTGTAGTCTTTGAGTCTAGACTTCAGCCCAGGGATAGTTTGCTGCTCTATCTCTGAAACTCTACTTCTGAAAATTCAAAAGAGTAGCCTGGAGAGAAAAGGCACAGTTTATCATCTTCTTACTCCAGCACATATTCATATTTATCTATTTTTCTCAAGTTGTCTTTTATAGTTTTCCTCTCCCTCTCCTATATCATGATCCAGTCATGTTTCCCTTACTACATTGTGATGTTACATCTTTTTATCTCAAGTAGTTGCCCCATTTATTTAGATGCTGATTTTCTTTGAGACTAATTTTTTCTTATACAATATGATACTAAAAATATCAGTCAGTAAAATCGCAGGTCTAAGAAAACATTTTTATTTGTGACTAAGTATTATTATGAAAATGATGTCATCTGAGATATACTGCCTTGAGTAGTTGTGCTGGATATGACATGGTTGATTTTATTAGTGAAGCACTTAACCTGTTATCACCTGATAACAATGGTTGTGAATATCAGCAGCAATGTGACCCACATTCAATGGATCTATGGAGCTCTGTTATAAAATGTTTACCATTTTGGGTCTGGCTGAGTTTCCACACAGTGATTTTTAACATGTTTCTCCTTAATTTCCTGCGAACTATAAGGTGGGTCTGTAAGGGAGAAGGGAAAATATCCCCTATGCCTCTGGTTCCTTCTTGAAGTGGTAGAACAATAAAATTCACATCAGAGTAGTAGGAGGAACAACCAAATTTAATTGCCTATGTCTGGAGAACCTACATAGATGTGGAACCTGATTCAAGTGAGGGAAACAAGGGCATTTAACCTGGTTAAGAAATGGGACTTTCAAGGAAGTGTGATGAGGAAAGGGTAACTCACATATGGATAAGATACTCTGTAATTAGATGTTTATCCTGCCATACAAATAGGTTTCTCTGATAGAAAAGTTGTTTTCTGGTAAAAATCCTAAATCTGGGTAATACCCCTGATTTTCGTTCTTCTGGGGAGTTAAAGAATCTTAAAAAGTTTCTAGCGAGTCAGCAAGGCTTTGACTTCAACTGATAATAATACACATAATAAAGTCACATAACTTGCTAAATATTGTGAGGCCTATCCTTTCATTATAAGGTAACATCCTCCAACAGAAGTGAAATGCAGGCCCCAAATGAGACACATTTGAGAACTTAAATTTTGTAATTACATACTTGTAGGGTAAGTGAATTAGTCAGGCTTTTACCTTCATTAGCTTCTATAGCCACCACATGGGGTGTTGTGTTGTCCCATGATTGTGTGACCCAGTGGGTGTGTCCATGTGTGAGTGTGCACACCTGGGCATGGGAGAGAGAAAGGCTAAAAGGATCCAGGGGGCATGAATGAGCATGTGCACAAGCATGAGAGAATGCTAGAAAGAGCAATCCCAGAATAAGTGTGTGGCAATTTCTGGGGGAACTGGAGGGTTCACCTGCTTCTGGCCCTGTCTTGCCTGGTGTCTTTGTAACTGCTAAACAAAAGCAAAACAAAACATGAAGATTTAGGAGCCTGACACCTACAATTGGTGAAGAGGATAGGTTATATTACAACAAAATACATAAAATGAGGCTAGTGAAATAAATATTAATAATGTATTTTATTTAACGCAAAAAATCCAAAATGTAATCCTTTTAGTATATAACCAATTATTGGACTACTTTCTTTTCATTTTAATTCTACGTTTTCAAAATCCGGATGTGTGTTATACTTACACCATGTCTCAGTTTGAATGAGTCACATTTGAAGTGCTTAGTGGGCACATGTAGCCAGTAGTTGTCATGTTCTAAGTGTAGGTCTAAGGTATTGACTGCATTCAGAAGGACCATTTTCAGAAACTGTTATTCAAGATGGTGCTGGATATCTTATACTACATCCTATTAGATGATGCTTAGCATCAGGTTAACATCTGCCTTAACAGAAAATACTGTTTTCATTGCTTATCAAAAAACTGCTTGTTGTCTAACCAACCACTACATGAGAGAGCATCCATGTGCTAACTTGAAATACCTGGTTATAAAATCATTTTAGTTAGTTGTAACAGAACAGTGAGGAAACACAAATATCAAAGATTCTTAGATAATACAGTTTACACATACTGGTTAAGTTTAAGGAACTTTAATGTACAACTATGGGGCATGGAGTTATTTAAATGTTCATGTTCTGGATGGAGCTAGAAGGAATCATGTTAGCCAGAATGAAAACAAGCCAGAATGAAAAAGAAATACTGAATGATCTCACTTATATGTGAGATATAGGAAAAACAAGAAAAATTTAAAACTGTCAGCAGAACTGAAGCATAGAACAAGAGAGGGGGAGAGGGATAAAATCATGGGAGGGATGGGCACAAGAGGTTAGTGAAATTGGGTCAAAAAGGAGGGGAAAGTCTCCAACTTACAAGTCCCAGGTCCGTATCACCCATGCATAGCAGTTGCCACTCAAAATACAGTTTAACAGGGGATTTTATTTACAAGGGAGTCCAGCAGGGAAAATGAAAAGTCCTTAAAGCCTTAAGTGGCCATTATCTTACCTGGTCACCATTCTCAGTTCCAAAGGTCCCAAAGATACAGTCCAAGATGGTGCCTTTTTACCCCACCAAATCTCAGAGGTTGGCACTCTGCAAAGTCCAATCTTTCTCTGGTGTCTTATCTTTTCTTCTTCTGTCTCCAGTATCCCAAGCTGTTCCTCTTCAAGGTGTTTCAAACTTCTTCCACAATTGCTGATGCACAAATCAGCTTTCCAAATTCCTGGCCATTGCCAGGTACCACCATCTTTCCAGGCCACCTTGCTGCGGCATCACACTCTCCACACTGGCCACTCTTCTGCTGGCCACCATGACTCCTCACCACTACCAGTTCACTCTTCCAGGGGGCTTCTGCCCAGCCTGGTCACTTGGGTTACTCTTTACCTGCCTGCCATTCTCTTCCTCTGCCCCAGCATCCTCCTCCAGGTGCCCAAACCTCTGAGAGATCAGCTTCACGTGAGTCTGCTTCTCATGCCAATCTTTCTTCAGCAGTTCTGCTTCTCCTGGCAAACTTCCTCTGGCAGTTTAACTGCTGCAACCCAAGGGTGGGTAAGGGGCACCCAGTTTCATTAGGATAATGACTCAAGGGTAACAAGTTGGTGGGAGTAACTCAGGGTAGACAGTAATATAAATACATATATATATATATGCACACACACATATATATATGTGTGCAGTCAATAAAAATATTAATTATTAAAAAATAAATGTTCATGTTCTTTGACGGTCTCATGTGGATATCTAAAGTACATGTTTAACATAAAATGATAAGCTGTTATGCAACAGAAAATAGGGTCTACTCCAGCAACACTAGCAACACAGAATGTTCTAGCAGGAACTGATGCTAATTCTGAGTCTTATGTTGTTAAAGCCATAGTTATTTACTCAGTATCTGCATTAAAACACACAGAAAAGCTTTGTGTCATGTAACCAATCACCAATTGTAAGTATCAGGCTCACCAGTTTGCATAGGTTTTTTTGATTTTTAGTAGTTACATAGACATAGCAGGTAGAGTAGGGCCAGGAGGGCTGGGAGCTAGGCAAGCCCCCCAAGTCCCCCAGCTCCCCAGGAATCTTCATATTCTTTCTCTGGCCTCTCTCAGGTATTCTCTTGTGCTCTCTCATGCTCATGCTCTTAATACCCTTTATTCCTTCTCTCCCAGGCCCAGGTATGCACACTCACATGTGCACACTCCCTGGGCTGAATAATCATGGAGAAGACCCAACACCCCAGTGCTG
Organism: Uropsilus gracilis; assembly: GCA_004024945.1. Taxonomy (NCBI): domain Eukaryota; kingdom Metazoa; phylum Chordata; class Mammalia; order Eulipotyphla; family Talpidae; genus Uropsilus; species Uropsilus gracilis. The sequence continues at coordinate 35,617 of PVHY01002970.1, read as the reverse complement.
GATACAGGCTAATGAGGAAAAAGCCTCACAACCTCAATTTAGCAACCTTAAAGATTATTTCAATAAAACTGGGAGCCTCGCCTGCCTCCTAGCCCCCTGGCCTGCCCTGCCAGGTGTGTCTGTGTAACTGCAGGAATCAAAAAAGAGCCTACGTAGATTGGTGAGCTTCCACTACAATTGGCATCACATACAGGATGATTGCAATAAAAGTACCAAGCAGAAGTAATGTAGTTGCTGTGTAAAATAGGTTCCTACTATCTTAGACAGGAAACTGAATGGAATAGAAAAGTTGCAGTTCTTGAAACTGGGAATGGCTCATTAGCCTTGATCTGAGGCTGCATTTCTTCTGGGTGTCTATGTCCCCAAGAAAGGACATATTGGACAATATTACCAGAGCCACTGACCAACTGTTCCACTCTGCGAAAGGTGGAAGTGAGACCTGGAAGAGGTAATCACCAGAGGAGGGCTCTAGAATCTGCCTTCTATCCTTTGACTTCTAGATATGAAGTCATATTTGGAGGTGTTGGAAAAATGTACCAATAAATTTCGCTTTATTTAAAAAAAATGTGTGTTTAGTGAATTTAACTTCTCCAAAGATTTCAACATTCTAAAGCTCTGATGGCTGTTTGAGCTGTCTGGACACTGAGGGATTCTGGGGATTTTATTGGGCCTTCAGAAATAAAAGATGAGGAGCTGCCATCTGTCTTTGAGTGCCCTACCTATAAAGTGAGAATTGCAACAGCCTTGTTAAAACACTTTAAAGTCCTAGGCTACAATTGCATACCTAATCATAAAATATTATTTTGCCTTCTTTCCAGTGTTTTGGGAGTCACTATAGCCCAATTACATAAATTGTACCAAAGGGATGAGGAAATGAATTCTACTTTAGAAGAATATGTGTTTATGGTTTACAACTTCTGCCATAAAGCCTTCTAGCACCCTCAGTGCAGAATGTTATTCCCTGGCATACAGCATCTGCTGCTGAGGCAAATGAAAATCAGTTGGAACCAAAAAAGCAGAGGTTGGATTTTAATAATTGCATATAATTAATGAACTTATCACCATGTGAACATTGCTCTGAGCAATTTGGTATATCATTTATATATCCTCTATGTAAGCATAGTTCTTGTCTTCTAGCTAAGGTGCTTTGTGCATTTAATCTGGCTTTATATTATGGAACTGAGGGACCTGAGTTGTCCTAAATAGGGTATGGGTGAAGCTCGTGACCTTTATTAGTAGCCATGGAGAAGCAGTAGACAGTATGATTTCTCAACTCAGCTGGTCAAGACTGGTGAGCCTGGGCCACTACAAACCTTTATAAAGTAATAGGTTTGTACTTTGTAAAATGGGGATAAAGAAACCTTTTCTTGGAAATGTGAAGAGGTTTAAATTAAATGAGATACCAATTCATTTCCTTTTACTCGTATCTTTCCATGCACATGTTCAACAATGCATAAGTTGAAATCTAATAGTTAAAAAATTTCTCAATACCTGCAGTCCACCGAGACCTATTAGTGAAGTCTGGAAAGTTCAAACTCTTTGGATGCCTCTGCTGCTCATGCATTCATGCCTTTCAGCTTAAGCTAGGTTCCAGTGTTTGCCTGCCAATCATTCTATTTTTCCTAATCAATTCTTTTCTTCCTTGATCATAATATTTTAATTTTTGCTTTGTACATTCTATGCTGTCTTCATTCTTAACAAATGACTTTGATCAAACGGGACATGGTGACACATGCCTGTAAGCAGCAGCCTAGGAAGTCGCAGTGGGGGCCAGGGATAATGTTTGGAGTCCTGCTTGGGTCAACTTAGCGAGACCTAGTTTCAAAAAAAATAGCTGGGTGTGGTGGCGTGCACCTGTAATCTCAGCCACCAGGAAAGCTGAGGCTGGGGATTGCTTGAGTTCATAGTACCCTGGGCAACATGAGCCTGCTGTTCCACTGGCAAAGTAGCGAGACCTAGTCTCAAAAAAAAAAAAAAATGACTGATCATTATACTGAAAAAATAGATAAAGAGAACTGTTGCAGGTATACCTTCTTGAAGCAACATGACATTTTCCTCACTTACACCTACATGCAGTAGCCTTGGATTACAAGACCAAGTTCTTGTTTTGCCATGAACCGACTTCCTGAGCAGGAAGCTACTGGATCAAGTGGAGTAGCTATGCTATCATGTGAATCTCTGTAACATGGAAGGCAGGTGTAGTCACCTCTCTTGCTTCTGAGGCCTGACTTCTATCTTGGATCTGATGGGAAGAAGACATGTAGAAACACTTAAACAAAATACTTGGAAGAGACGTGGGTGAGGGATACAGAAAAGGCAGCTCCTAGTTCTTGGCAGAAAAAAATGGCAGCTGTTACCTTGATTTCAAGTTGGAGTATGTGGTGGCACATTATGACTTTTGAGTTTCTCCTTTCCCAGCTTCCTGCAACCTGCCTAGCACCTTTGTTGTGGTTCCCCACCAGACCATATCTTAGACTTGTGGCAAGTTTTCATGCCTCAGTTGTCTTGCTTCTGGCCTGAGCCTATCTGGCTGGCATTTGCCCAAGAGATGATGGGTAATTTTCAGGGTTTTTATTAGGAATAGCCATTCTCCTTTTTCTGTGCACATGAATTATACTTAAAGTCACACTATTGGGGATGCTACTTCCTTTACTTTGTGTATATGCATGTGGATGGTTGAATCCCTTTTAAAACTATAAGAATTTTCAGTCTCTGGGTACTCTCAGTCACACTAACAGAATGAGAACAATATGATAGGAGTTCTTGCATCTTTCGACTTCCTTATACTTAAAATTATCAGCTTATCAGTGTCCATCAATCTTCCTTCTTTGTTCTGACTGTGGCATAGTTTGTCCTGCAACTCTGGTTCAAGGCTAATACCCCTTCATATTCTGGATCCCACCCACTTTCATGTTCTTAGGACTTTGTTCACTAATCACTCCCTGTCTTTATCATTTCCCTCTTTAATGGTGTTACAAAACAAAATATATTCATATAAATATAGAAATCTAATTGGCTTTATTAAGCAATAAAAACAGCAGCTTCTTATCATATAGTTTATCTCACTAGTGCTTACCAGGAAACTCCAGATTGATTGGTTTAGAATTCTAAACCAAGTGGCTAAAACTGCAATTAGGATAGCTATGAAATCTTGGTAGAATCCTGCAAGAGGCTTACCATTTAGCCTTATTGTTTTTTTATTTACTTTTTATTGCTTGTACTTATATATCCTCATATTGCATCATTGTCTATCCTAATGCTCTTCCATCACCTTACCACCCGTACATCATCTTAGTCTTTTGTGCCCTCCCCTGCCTCTGTTCTCTCCTTCCTCCCCCTCTCTTGTTCCATGTTTTAGTTTATTGGAAATTTTCAATTTGTCTTATGCATTTGTCTGTTTGATTTTTTCCTATAACCCTCAAATAAGTGAGATCATCCTATATTCCTCTTTTTCTTTCTGGCTTATTTCCACTAACATGATTCCTTCTAGTGCCATCCATGTTGCTGCAAATAACATGTCTGTCTTCTTTGATTGATACATAATATTCCATTGTGTAAATATATCATTTTTTATCACATTTTTTTCAGCCATTCGTCCATTTTGGGGCATTTGGGTTGTTTACATATCCTGGCTATTGTGAGTACTGCTTCTATAAACATGTGAGTACTGTCCTTACGTATGAGTGTTTTTGTATCTTTTGGGTAGATCCCCAGTAGTGGGATTGCTAGGTCAAATTGTAGTTCCATTTTCAGTTGTTTGAGGGTCTTCCATTTGCCTTCCACCAGTTTGCACTCCCAAGAGCAGTATAAGAGTGTTCCTTTTTCTCCACATCTGTGCCAACACTTGTTGTTGCCCATTTTTTTTTATATGAGTTATTCTTACTGGTGTAGATGATATCTCAGCGTGGTTTTGATTTGCAGTTCCCTGACTATTAGTGATGTGGAACATTCTTTCATATGCTTATTGGCCATCTGTATTTACTCTTTTCAGTTCCCTCCATTTTTTGACTGGACTTTTTGTTTGTTTTTGTTGAGTTGTGTGAGTTCTTTGTGTATCTTTGTTATCAGACCCTTATCACATGCATGAAGGACAAAAATATCAGACCCTCATTACATGTATGGAGGGCAAAAAATTCAGTTGGGTTTCTTTTTGTTTTTATTGTCTCTTTTGCTGTACAGAAATCATTTAGTTTGATGCAGTCCCAGCTGTTTATGTTTTCCTTCATTTTTTTTTGCCAGCTGTAGATGTGTCCAGAAATGGATTACTGAAGTGTAGTTCTTGGAGGATTTTGCCTAGGTTTTCCTCTATGTATTTTATGGTTGCATGTCTTACATTCAAGTCTTTTATCCATTTTGAGTTGATTTTTGTACAAGGCGTGAGGGTGTTGTCTTGGTTTATTTTTTTTTTTTTTTGTATGTTGTGTTCCTGTTTTCCCAGCACCATTTAATGAAGATGCTGTCCTTGTTCCAGTGTATGTTTTTTTTACCACTTTGTTAAAAATTAGTTGACAATACATGTGTGGTTTTATTCCTGGGTGCTAAATTCTGAGCCATTGTTTGTTTTTCTCTTTTTGTAACCATATCATGCTGTTTTAATTATTATGACTTGGTAGTATAGTTTGAAGTCTGGGATTGTAATGCTTCCATTATCTCTTCTGTTGGTCAAGAGGGTTTTGCTATTTGGGGTCTTTTTTTGTTTCATATGAATTTCAGTATTATTTTTTCTATCTCTTTAAAAAATGTCATTGGGATTTTCATTGGAATTGCATTGAATCTGTAAATTACTTTTGGTAATATGGCCATTTTGATAATGTTGATTCTTCCAATCCATAAGCAGGGAATGTCTTTTCATTTCCTTATATGTTCTTCTATCTCTTTTAGCAGTGTTATAAAGTTTTCTTTGTATAGACCTTTCACGTCTTTTGTCAGGTTTATTTCCAAGTATTTCATTTTCTTTGATGCAATAGTAAATGGAATGGTTCATTTTCAATTTCTTCTTCATCTGTGTATATATGGATGCTGTTGCACATATGGATTCTTTGCATATATGGATGCTATTGATTTTTGTGTGTTAAGGCTCATCTCAAATAGATAGAAACAATCCAAAGAAACGATATAATCTCCCAACTCGAAAAAACAGAAAAAGAACAACAAAAAGCTTCAAAGTGGAGCAGAAGACAAAAAAAAATAATAAAAATCAAAGCACAAATAAATGAAGTAGAAATAAAATAACAATTGAGGAAAAAAAGCTGGTTCTTTGAAAAAATAAATAAAATTGACAAACCCCTAACCAGGCTCACAAAAAAGAAGGAAGCAAACACAAATAAACAGAATCACAATTGAAAAAGGAGAAATCACAGGACACAGCATAAATCCAAAAAGTAGTTAGAGATTACTATGAACCTCTATATGCAGTCAAATACAACAAACTGTAGGAGACAAATGCTTAGACCTATGCAATCACCCAAATTTAACAAAGAGGAAATAGAGGTTTTAAACAAGTCAATCACAAGTAGTAAAATTGAAGCAGTCATCAGGACTCTCCCTAAATATAAAAACCCAGGACAAGACAGGTTCACAAATGAATTCTACCAAACAGTCAAGGAGGAAATAACACCTATATTACTAAAACTCTTCCAAAAAATTGAGAAAGAAGGAAAACTACCAAATACTTTCTATGAAGCAAACAACACACTAATGCCAAAACCTAACAGAGACAACATAAGAAAGAAAACTAAAGGCCAATATCACTAATAAACACAGATGCAAAAATTCTACATAAAACCCTTACAAATCAAATCCAACAATGCTTAAAAAGTATTATTCACCACTACCAAGTAGGATTCATCCCAGGAACACAGGAATGGTTCATAGCCGAAAATCAACCAACATAATCCATCACATCAAAAATGAGGAAACCAAAAACCATATGATCATATTAATAGATGCAGAAAAAGCATTTGACAAAATACAGCAATTCATTTCAACATTCATGATGAACGTCCTAGAAAAAAAATGGAATAAAAGAACATATCTCAACATAATGAAAGCTATATATGACAAACCCACAGCAAATATCATTCTCAATGGGAAAAAACTGAAATCATTTCAATTAATATTAGGAACTAGGCAAGGAAGCCCACTCTCACCACCACTTTTCAACATAGTACTGGAAATAAGACAAGAGAAAAACATAAAAGCAATTCAAATAGGGAAAGAAGAAATAAAGCTATCATTACATATAGATGATATGATATTCTATGTAGAGAACCAAAAAAAAAAAAATCCACAGAAAAGCTAATTGAAATATATAACCTTATTGTTAACAGTATAATCCCCAGGGAAAGGAGAGGCTCCAAGTTCTTTGCTCCACCCAAGGAAGCACTGGTGGAACTAGGGAAAGAGGTGAAACTGGAAAAGATGGAAAAGGACTGAGTGAGGAGGAAGAGGCTAAGAGAGATGGAAAAAAAAAAGAAGACAGAGAAGAGACATGTCAAAAAGTCCTGCGTTCTTCTTGTCACTGGACTTATAAAGGGTCTTGGGAGACATGGAAAGAGACACTTGGAAGAGACAGAGGCATGTGTGAGAGACCCATGATGAGGCCAATATGATAGTCCTTATCCTGGCTTGTGTTTTGGTTTCACTCTTCTCCTTCCAGACACAACTGGTGTCTTTTGCCCCTTTCCTACCAGAAGGTGTGTAAGACTTGTGGTAAGCTTTTGGGCCTCAGTTGCCCTGATTTGGGCCAGTCAACCCTTTTGACTGGTATTTATTATGAAATAATGACTGGTATTATGAAATACCCAAAAGGGGATGGGTATTTCAGTGTTTCCTGGGAAAAATAATCTTCCCTTTCTATGTTGAGTACTAAATGCCTTTAAGTTCTTTTCTACTGAAGGTTTTGTACACTGAGAGTATGTGTATGTGGCAAATGGCAGAACCCATTTAGAGCAGGCAGGTTTGGGAGCTCCAGGGTACTCCTCATTCAGACCACTAACATTATATTTAATGATTCTGTTTTAACAAAGGAATTCTCTATAGGCCTGGATTTGACATCCAGGTTGAGGTTGACATGCAGGAACCCATATTCTTCCATTTACTACTAAAATGTTTTTCAGAAGAGCATGATTTCCTGCTTCCCTTTTATTTTCTCTTCATCCCACCTTAATCTGATATCAACTTAATATTTTAATGGATAATATTTTCCCCCAAGTTCATATGTGATTATTTTGCTTAAAACTCAATGGTCATTTCTGTGCCTTTACTTTGTTTATCTTCTCCAAAGCATTTGCGTTCAGAAGTACTGCCTCCTACTCAAGTCATTTTTCCTTTGCTTTTGAGACTTACCTCTCAGATTTTCTACCTCTTTACTTATACACCCTCATGATTTTGTCTTGATAAGTTGTGGTTACTTATGAGAAAATTTTCACCAGAGTTCTTCTTTCAGCAGCACATAATGAGTTTCTCCATGAGGCAAAGACTTTTGGTTATATCAAATATGGCAAGTTTATTATAATAAAAAGGGAAGGAAAAGAAGACTCTTGTACAAACACAGCCAGGCATGCAGGAGAGCTGCCTTTCAGTGCACTAATTGTACTGATATAGGGTTCTTCTTTTATTGCTTTGCAGGATTCTTATCTATTATCAAATTGATTGCTTCTAGGATATAACTATAAGGTATGACTAGGTTGATATGTAAGGACCAGTGATTCTCTAGAATTAATGGCCCTCCATCTCGATAGTCCCACCTCTGGTCTGTGCCTCCTGATAATTTCCACAGCAACCTGATACTTTTTATAGCAATTGGCACTTAAGGATTTTTCATTATTATAGCTGGTTTTAAAACTATGTTAATAATTTCTACCCCCACCTCCAGTTTCTGCTCTTGTGATGCTATCATTCTAAATTTTCTAATCTTATCTTCCATCATGCAGCATCCTTTTCCAGTTATCCTTTCTATTTTCATTCAGATACTGTATCCCAGCTTTCTATCCTGAAATTTTGTTCTTTCTCAATTCTGTACTGTCTTTTTCATTGATTATAACAACACCCAAGGTTTCAGTGGAGAGTAATAAAGACTGAAGCTATGAGTTCAGTTCAACTTTTCCTCAAAATTTTAAGTCTCAAAAGTTTTTGTCCCAGTAGAAGACTTCCTTCAAATGTCCCTTCTCATGTCTTTAGATGTAAAACGTGTGTTTTCTCCCAAACTATTTTCTTCCTAGTAAGGGGCTTCTCCTTTCACTCATTTCCAAAAATAAACAGCTGAGTGTTTACTTAGGCTTTTCTCTTTCCCGTAAGCTCTGTACAATCAGTATATAAGCCCACAACCAAGTCCTGGTGCTTTTACCTCTTCCTGTTGTTGGGGGAATAGTTTGTCCTGAATGAATCCCACACTCTGATGTTTCATAGACTGTACCCCTGCTTCCATGCCAAGGAGATTCTAGGATTACAACTCCCATCGTGCACTGAATCTGCCATGACTCTTGACTTTTTAAAGAGGGGATTGTTGGGATCTGAAAGTGAAGTTAAGTAGCCATGCTTGGAATAAAACCAAACACACATTTGTCTGCAGTAGGCTTGGTTTTGTCTGTCTTCAGTTTGTGCCAGGGGTTTGAGCTCAGACATAATTTTTGGTTGGGTACAGTGCCCAGTCTCTCTCCCTTCTCCCACTCCTCCTCCTCCTCCTCCTCCTCCTCCCTTTCTCCTTTCTCACTTTTCATTTCACTTGTACATAAACCCTTTATAAACCTTTTTCTGTGTGCCTACTCTCATGTCTCATCCTAAAGTTTGTTGTTTTAAGTGCATGTGTGAGGGTTCATACCCAGAACATCCCCTTTCCCTATGGAGTTGCCTTATAACATTTCTACTTGTCTAACCAAAGATTGCTGCCACACATGTTTTTGACCTCCAATGCCAGCCTGGAGTTCTAGTATCTATTTACTTCCTCATTGAGCACTAGAAACAAGCACCCTATGAATAAAATTCTGATTATTCCATATTGCTTTATTGATTATTGACTTATACAAGGCACTTTGATTTGAACTTTTTTATTCTCCCATCATGAAATTCTATGATGCGGACACTCTGAACAATGGCATCCTTTGTGAATGCATGCAACTTAGTAGCACGTACTTTTGCATATGCATTTCCATTTTCCATGTGCATTTTCCTTTTCTTTGGCATAAACTCATCTTTCTGTTTTATTGACCCATAAGCTGACAAATTGCCATTAACTTCCTCTAAAAAGGCCTTATTGGTCCTTTCACTCTCCCCCCAGTAAATAGCTATCACTCATGTGCACTCTTTCTAGTTTAGTATAAATTTAGAGTTGAATAATTAATAGCTTGTTATTATTAATATTATTATTAGCACAATTAAAGACTTACACTTAGAACAAAAGGTTTTGGAGTCCAAGTACAGTATGACTTTCATAATACGCTATATCACTGTTCTGTTTACCTACCTACTCCTCCTGCAAAACCTGGGTTACTATGAAGGATAATTATATATTTAAGAGATTCCCAGTCATTGGGCAGGATCTTTACTATCTCAGATACCAAGCATTAATTTTAGATGTGACAAAAGAACAAGACATTGCCTTTAAAGCATGAACACTAATTAGAAAGAATTTATATCTTTTCACATTGTTTCATGAAGACTGAAAGAGATATGTTTTTAAAATCTAAAAGGGCTCTTGAATTGAATTCCTTTTAGGTGTTTGCAGATAATGCTATTGAAGGGCAGTAGGAAAGCAAAAGCTAAGTCAGAGATCACACAAGTTATTGTCTCTAGCCATACTACCATGAACGTGCCCAAGCTCATCTGATCTCAAAAGCTAAGCAGAATCAGGCCTGGTTAATACTTGGATGGGGGAGATGACAATTTTAAACCCTAAAGACTATAAAAATTAGTTTGATTTTTTTCAATATGTGAGTTTCTGCACATATTCAGGTGACCTTGATTTATATGGAACTTTTTTCTCTATTTTTTAAGGTCAAATGCTTGCGGATTCTAATTTTTATCTGAATTTGTATCTTTTGCTTGTGAGAAAAATGTGAAACTCATTTGATTAACACTACATGATATTCTTTTCAAGTTGTCAGGACTGTAAATATTCAAATGAAAAAAGTCATTGTGCTTTAGTAAAATGTACACTCTTTGTTCTGGATAATGAGCAAAATATAAAAGTCTAATTATCACTGTTACTTTACACTTCAAGGAGTGTTGACAGTGTGTTATATACCTTATAGAATGTAGGAAAAAGTCTTTGACCTGAAAAAAGATTGAGAGTCCTTTCATTGTCAAATGATCACCAAATTGTCAGTCTTTTCCACAATTATTTTAAAGAATAATCCTTGTCATTTTTAAATTGTATTTTGTAACAAATAGATAGACTGCATGACATTAGACTAGTTGGAAATTTTAAAACATATCAAAACACAGATTATTTTAGGGAATATATTACAGTGATATTACAGTGATTTATTTTCTAGATGTAATATTGACTGATTTGATATGTTGGGTTCTATGATCTTCTCAATTACCCCCAAAGCAATGTTTGTCTAGTTCTACATGGTGCACTTGCATGTCTGCTCAGTTCTAGTACTGTAGAGCTAACTGGGGATCTGTCTCAGTCCCAGAGCACCTATCACAATATGCAAGTTGTCCATGTCCAATAGCAGTACCATACACAAGGCTAGAGGAAACTCCATATTGAGAGGGAATTAACAATTACAATGGAATAATGGCTGCTGCTGGTTTAACAGGGATAGGTAATACTTCTACTTATATAACTGAAAGAAATTAGGACTGGACAGTGACAAGAATAATTCTCATTCTTAAGGTTATCTTTAGTGTCATTATGCTAGGCAACTAGGGAGACAGTATGGATGCAGATATCACTTATTTGATTCAGACTATCAGTCCTCCTGGTGAATGTGTTAAGAGTTTGATCTGAAGCAGAAAGTATAAGAAAACAGAAGGGGCAGTAGAGTTGAAAACTATTTGAATATCAACCAATAAAGCTGATACATAGATTTGGGGAAAAAAAGGAAGAAAGATTTTGTCATAGCTTCAGAGTTTCTAGGCTATGTTATTGTGTGGATTGTGGTACAACCAATTAAAATAAGGATCACAAGTAGACAAACAGTTATCAGTAAAGGGAGAGTGTCGCGAACCAGCAGCTACGAGATGGAAATGTTCCCAAGGAGGAAATTTGAGCCAAAAGACTCAGGTAGAAGGGCTCACAGCCTCTCTCTGGACTGTGGTCTCAAGTTTATTTAGAACCAGACTTTTATAGAAAACATGAAGCAATCAGTAACAAAGGGAGGTTTTGATTTAGGGTCACATGGTTACAAGCATATCTTTACTGGGAGTCTAGCTAAAGCAAGTACTATCTAAGCTTCTCAAATGTGGCCAAAGTGTTACTTCAAGGAGGTATCCTACAAAGATTGCACTGTAGACAGCCAAGGACACTTTGCTTTTTCCTCCATACCCATTAGGCAAACATTCAGTAGCTTATCAGAGCAGGCCAGAAATAATGAGAACACGGCTCTCCACAGGAGAGTGTAAGAAGAGCAGTGTTAAGATGTGTTTATTTGATATCATCTCACAGAAATACTCAGTAGCTGATTGGAAAGTGGGACAGATGTTTAGAGGAAAACTTAAGACTGTGAATGCATGAAATGATGTAATTTAAAAAACTACTTGGCTTCAACTGTTTCTCATTCTCAGTACCTGCTTGAATTCCTGGAAGGTCTTCTTTGGTCTTTTCACTACTAATTCTTTTAATGTTAATATGTGTACTAGAAATCAACTTGAATAATATTTTCTATTACCTTATTACTTTTTTAGCAAATGTTTTTTCTATCCTTGTTTTCATAACTCTTGCAAAATATGTTGCAAAAATTGCTTCTAAAACACATTTGTGGGATTGTGGTATCTTGCAGATAGACATTGACCAATGCCATTTGCAGCATTATGCCTGAGGGTGTGACCCTCTTCTCACATTCCTTTCTAGTGTTCCATCTATCGTTGTCTCTAATGTACAATATTATATTTATGTAATAAAAAAATCCAACTAGAAGCACTGCCATAAGTTCAAACATTCAGACACTCTTCTATTTAATGTTCAAAGAGGTAGCAAGGCCCTAGTTTGTTCTCATGTTGATGTTTTGAGAGATAAAGTTTATTAGGCAACTGGCACTCTCTCACACCTATGCTTATGATATTTATCTTTTGCTTAACTGATGCAAACCTGACCTGTTATACTCCTTGAATTTCCATCTCTGACCTTACTATGGATATTTTTCATTTTTCTTGGATCATAGCTTTCTCAAGTTTGAGTCATATAAAGTTTTATAAGTGAAAAAAATTAAGTAAGATAAATTTAACTTTGTATCAAATTTGATCATGCTAATCTCCCAATTAGACTTCAGATTTTATCCTAGAATCATGAAGTTCTAAATGCCTTTAGAGTAAGTCTGAGCATTTTGACATATCAGACGAGGTCATTTATGGTATTTCTGGGGCCTATTTCTCTAAGTTTTTTAATCCTCATGATCTCTTATACCTTTCTGTCCAATCACAGGGGAAATAACCTACAAGTTACTCTTTTCTCTACCTTTACTTGGATGATGCACAAATTATTCTTTTATCTTCCATCCTGTGTTATACTTTGAATTTTTATTCCTCTTTCTGGTTCCCTCTTACACTTTCTCCTAGAAACTTCTTATGTGTCCTTCAATATTTCTTAGGTATCACTTTGAGAAATATTCTTTGTATTCCAAGCTGAATAATGGACCCCCTTACTTGCTCTTTTAGCACTTTATTAATTTCCATTTGAGCACCTACCATGCTCTTTGTCCTATACTTTTCATTGAATTGGCTCTTTCCAACAGTTTCTTAAAGGCTGGGTCCATGATTTCATCTTTTTTCCCCCAGTTTTCACCTAAATAAGCCCAGTACTTGCTGATCACCAAGCACATGGGAATTATTCAATAAATGTTTGTTGAATGAAATGAATGAGTGAATTAATGAAAGAATGAACATTTCTCTGCAGCATCCTGCTCTTCAGAATTCTAGTGTTTCCCATCTGTTTCTTTCCCATGCCTGTCTGAAACTGACTCCTCCTGAGGCCATGAATATGGTACTCCTATCTCCTAAAGTCATACATCTTTTCTCAGTGTCAGAGTATCTTCTATGATAGTCTATGGACTATGTGAAATTCTCTTAGGATTTCACTCTCTAGGACTAACTGTAAAACCATAGAGGCAAAAGAACTTGTGAGCATGTAAGATACAAAGTCCCTCAAGTTCTGTTTGAACAGGTAGGCCAACTCATGGACTGGTGAGTGTTGTCCCAACATCCCTTCCAAATCATTTGGCATGACACTGAACATAGGAGACTATGCTGGACAAAAAGTATTCAGTTCTAATTATAGATTACCTCAAAAGGCTGAGGCCTTGTCTGTGTAGTTAGAATATATGCTGTCTGCTTTATATTCATCATACCCAACCAAGAATAAGGTATGGTGATGCTCGCCTCTGCCCCACTTCATGGACTTATCCTTTAAATATCTCCTCTTAATTCCTTTCATAACAGTAGGCTAATTTCTCCACTCCTATACTGGTTTCCTCACACATGAGTCACTAATAAGCCTTCTTCAGCCCAACTACTCCAAGTATTCTCTGGGAATTATTTCCCTAGAGCACAAAGGACCCACTCTCTTGGGTCAGGGCCTATAACATAACTACAAACAAAGAACATTTCTTAATAATTTTTACCCTATAAAAGTGACTTTTTTTTCAGGTAATAATGAAATGACCAGAAAATGATTCTTACCTGTTTTTGTGTGCATAGCATTTTGTGTTCATTTAGCATTTCAGAAACTACATTATTTTGTTTTATCTTAGGATGTCCTTGCAAAAGTCCTGTGAGATTATTACACAAAGTTAATAATATTTAATAATAATTAGTTAGTTAGTAATAATTATTAATTTTAATAGCTATTAATTAATTTATAATAGTTAATAATAATTATTACATGAAGTTTTGGCATGAGCCAAAAGTCAGGATGTGGTTGGTCTGGTCTTGTAAAGAAAGTACTCAGGAAAAAGGATATCTTTGTAAAAAAAAAAAAAAAGCAGCATTTTTGAATCTTCTGACACATCAATAGTTTTCAAAGTGCTGAGAATTGTGACTTTGCTAAAATGCCCAGTTCCCAGGAAATAAAGGTCTAAACAGACAGGATACATTTTAATGATTCTGTTTGTTTTCCTCTATGCATAGACAGCATCAGATAGATACTTTATTTTAAAAAATTTATTTATATATAAATTTCACATTATTGTAATCCCAGGAATTTACTCCCCCTCCCCTCCTCTCTATCCGCTCCCCTTTCCCCTCTGCCTGAAGTTTGATGTGTGCTTCAGTTTGATGCTTAGCATGTTTTGACTTTTCCTCATGGCTTTTGTTTATTTTTTCCTTTTTTCCCCATGTATTAGTGAAGCCATTTGGCTTCTGTCTTTTTCTTTTTGACTTGTTTCTGCTAATATTATTTCTTCTAAGTATATCCATGTTATCATAAAATCATCAAATTTGTCATTTTTAATTGATGAGTAATATTCCATAGTGTATATATACCACATTCTTTTTTCATCCAGTTCTCTGTTTTGGGGCATTTAGGTTACTTCTATGTCCTTGCAATTATACATAGTGCTGCAGTAAACATTGGAGCACGAGTGACCCTTTGTACCCACATTGAGGTCTCTTTTGGGTAGATTCCCAGAAGAGCAATTGCTGGGTCAAATGGTAGTTCCATTTTCATTAATTTGAGAGTCCTCCCCACAGCTTTCTATAGTGGTTGGACCAGTTTACATTCCCACCAGCAGTGTAGTAGTGTTCCTTTCTCTCCACATCCTCACCAGCAATTCTTGTTGCCCGTTCTTTGGATGTGGGACATTCTTACTGGTAAGGAGGTATCTCATTGTGGTTTTGATTTGCATTTCCCTTATTGCTAGTGAAGTTGAGCAATTTTTCATGTGCCTGTTGGCCTTTTTTATTTCCTCTTTGGAGAAGTATCTTTTTAGTTCTTCTTTCCATTTTTTGATTGGGCTTCTGTTTTACTTTTGTTTAGTTGTGTGAGTTCCTTGTGGATCTTCATTATTAAAACCTTACACTCTTGTGGAGGGTAAAATTTTTTTTCCTTTCAGTTGGGTTTTTTGTTGTTGTTGTTTTTACTGTTGTCTCTTTTGCTGTACAGAAGCTTTTTAATTTGATGTAGTCCCATCTGTTTATGTTTTCCTTCATTTTTTCCCCATCTGTAGATGTTTCCAGAAAGGGATTTCTGAATTGCTATTCATAGAGGGTTTTGCCCAAGTTTTCTTCTTCGGGTCTGACATCCATTTTGAGTTGATTTTCGTACATGGTACAAGGGAGTTGTCTTGATCCATTTTTTTTTTTTGCATGTGTTATTCCAATTTTCCCAGCACCATTTATTGATGAGGCTATCTTTTTTCCAATGTAAGTTTTTCACTCCTTTGTCAAAGATTAGTTGACTATGTATGTGTGGTTTTATTTCAGGGCACTCAATTCTGTTCCATTGTTCTGATCATCTGTTTTGTACCAGTACCAAGCTGTTTTAATTATTATGGCTTTGTAATATAGTTTGAAGTTTGGAATTGTAATACCTCCATTCTCTTTTTTTCTCTTTTTTTCCATTCTGTTTTCTCCATTCTCTTTTTTTCAGGAGGCTTTTTCATATTTGAAGTCTTGTTTTTCCATATGAATTTCAGTAATTTTTGTTCTATCAGATAGATACTTTAACTACCCAGATTTTCTTATGAAAATCATTGAAATGTTTTATATTTCAAAGTGCATATAATCCTCCGGTAGAAGCTAAAAATTCAGGTAGCTTCCGGAGATTTGAAGGGTTCTGGATTTGATTTCTCACTCGTTATTGCTCAGTAAATGAACTCCCATAACTCTCTTTAGTTTATGTAAGTTCATAGGTAAATATGGGCAATTCAATTTTCTATATTTCAAATATGGAGAAAATGGGGCTCTGAGAAGGGAAATGACTGACTGGCAAGTAATAACTAGACTTGAAATGCGTGCTTCTAATCCTAGATTCAGTTTCTCTTCACTAAGCCAAGCTGAAGAATGCACTCTATCACTCTATGTTGTATAGTCACATTGCAGAGCAATGTTTAGAATCATTTATATCGGTCAGTGGCTTCTCCAAACTTACCTTTTTTCTTAACTTTTGTAGGAACATTTTCACTGAATTCTCATATTCCAAAGCAAGAAGAACAATGGGAAATGCAGTTATTCTATGAATTCTTCCATTGATTCAGAAGTTATGATGGTGATTAGAGTGCTCCCATTACCCAGGTCTCTGTCTCTAGCTGTCCCAGTCATACTTAAAATTGCCATCAACCTTACTGCATCTCCAAGGAAGTAGAGGAGACAGATCATAAATAGATATTTTGGGACTCAGTTTAAACCAAGGAAGGAGTTTATTGTAAATGTGAAAAATAAGGTGGAAGCTATGATGAATGAATCTCCATATCAGAATAAATCAGCAGTTTGTTTTAAATGCATAATTCAGGTTTCCAGATCCCTGGGTTCTGAGATTATGGAATATTCTGCTATATTCAGCACACCAGGTAGAAATAGACTTTGGCAGTGAGCAATATGGCACAACAGTTACTAGAGTCTGCAAGAAAATGTAAAGAGGATATTTGGGGTTGAGTCCCTTGGGTGCATCTACCCCTGTTCTTTGCTAGCTGTGCTGTGTTGGGAAACATCCTTACCACTATGGTTCTTATGGGCTTTTATGTCTTAATCTGTAAATCAAGCGTTTCTCAAAAACAGCTAAATGCTTTTCACCTCATGAAATAATTTAGAATCTCTAATTTTGTTTCCAGAGTGGTTTTAGAAAATATTAAATCCAATAAAATAATTCTAACACATACTCTATATTTTGATTTGTTCTCACAGCAGTTCTACCTGGTAAGTTTTCTGAAGTTTCAAAGACTCCATCATTCTATGTCAGAAGGTTCTAGAACAAGAAGAGAAATGAAGAGAGTAAATTTTTAATTTACATTCTGATATTCTTGCTGCTTTTAACATTAGCAATGAAGAAAGGGGTAGGGAACATAAAGAATTCACCCAGTCTGGTGAACCAGGGAATTTCCAATGAACACAAAATTTTTAACTATATATAACTATTAGAAAAAAAATTAAGATGACTGCAAATCAAGCTTTAAAAAAATTTCAGAGAGAGTCTGTAACAAAAGAATGGAAATTTGCAAAGAACTCTAAGAATAATAGCAAAAAGCAATTTCATTTACATTTAGTGTACTTATGTTCTGTGATAGCAAAAACATGTAGCTCAGACAGTTATTATTTCATAATCTCCATGGGTTGGGAGTTGGGACATGGCATAGTCGGGACATGGGCTCGGCCCAGAGCCTGCTTCCAAACTCATGTCTTTGTTGGTAGAGTTTGTTTCCTTGCAGCTGCTGGCCTCAAAGTGGTTTGCTTTCTTGGGACTACTGTCAGGGAGAGAGTCTGTTGCTTTGAGTCAGTGAATTCAGTCAAAGCCTAAATATAATTTTAAAGGATTTCATTGATTAGATCAGACCTAACGAGAGGAATTTCTCTTTTGATTAATTCAAAGTCAAATAATTAATGACATTAATACATCTGAAAGCCTCTATTTGCCATGTGAAGTGTAAGACAGTCACATGAGTGACACTCTATGGCTTTTGTCCAGTTGGGCCAGTTGGAATTCAGTTACAGGATCTACCCAGAGGGATGTAGGCGTCACTCATTGGGGATCACCCAAAAGGTATTTGTTGCATACAGAAACAAAACAACCCAGTTCTGCACAGTAAGTGTTTATTAGGCACCCAGATGTACCAGGTGTTGATATCTACTGTTGAGTAGATCCTTTCCTACCTGCCTTTGGGTATGGGACAGAGGTTTGGACCCAATGAAAAGCAAACATAAGTCTCTCTTTTTTATTTATTTATTTTTTTTGAGACTAGGTCTCGCTATTTTTGCCCATAGAACCGCAGGCTTTTGTTGCCCAGGGTACCACAGACTGAAGCAATCCCCAGCCTCAGTTTCCTAGGTAGCTGGGATTACAGGCGCATGCCACCATGCCCAGCTAGGTTTTATTTTTGAAACTAGATCTCACTACAGGCCCCATGCGGGACTCGAACCACAACCCCTAGCCCCAGCTGCTTCATAGGCTGAAGCTTATAGGCACTAGCCACTGTGCCAGGCCTTGTTTCTAACTTCTTAAGAAAGCACTGTAATGAGAAAGATCAAATTGAAAAGAGCAGCCATTCAGGGAGCAGTGAACCCAGTTGAGGAAAAGAATGTGGGAGCATATAGCTGCTCTGAATGTGTCAAAGACTCTGCTTGATAAATATCACTGATGGTGGGAAGAAAAGTTGTAAATAAGGGTGCTAAAGTCCTGTCAATGATCTTGTACGAGAAGTGCTGGAACACTGACTGGAATAAATATTCTAATGAAAATTTATGCCTTTGGAAAAACTATGTGCAGACTACCTGTGCAAGCTCTGTAATTCTCTTGGGGGGCAGGAAGTCCATGAGGTTCTGTTGCTATGCCAGTCTGCTGACCTGTAAGAGTTCATCTCTCTGTCTCCCAGAACCTCAGGAGATGCATATAGTATAGGAAGCATAGGCTTCTCCTCTTCACTGTTCAAAGCACAGAGCACAATCTGAAATAAAAATGGGTTCCAAAGAGTCTGAGTTACTTATTAGGACTTACTCTCTAAAATAATGCACCTTCTTACTTTTTCTTTTTCCTTGTTTTAAAATAGGGAAGAAAAGGGGGGAAAAGGGTGGGAAGAAAGAGAGGGAGGGAGGGATTAAGGAAGAAAGAGTTGAGGAGTCCGTGTACAGGACCAATCTTTGGAGACAGATCTGTGCTCTGCTGTCTTCCTAAGTAATAGGCGTTTTCAGACCCTGCATTGCAAGGTTAGCAGTTCCCGAAAAATAATCTAACTGAGCACTCAAGATAATTCCTCAAAGGCCAAGAACCTAAAATATCTGCCGCATGTTTGTCTCTATTTCCCAGAGCAATCAGGGATCATTCTTCAGCGACATCGGCAAGAGTGTCTTTTTTGTCGCTGCTGCGCAGGCCACACGGGTGCTGTGCAGCTGTGCCAGCTCGTGCCGCTGCACTCAGCTACCCACTTCCTGCTGGCACTCTGCTACTGCGCCGCTGCTCCTCAGTGGAGAATAGGCTCCAGTGGGTGGAATTTTCAGCAACATGTCCCTTGAATGTCCTTGTCCAGACTGATTTTATCCTCATATACCCTTTCTGAGTCAGATTCATTTGAATTTGAAAAGGATGTACAGTCCCCAGGACTGTTGTGGCTGTGGCCAGAGGCAATAAACATTTCACTGGGTGCCACAGTGCAAGCTGCCATAGCCCTAATTTGACCTCTTGGAAGTCAGAATCTGATTCCTCTCCAGGTCAGGCCTTCCTCATTCCATCAAAAAATCATCAGCGCCTCGGTTACACAAAAACCTCACATTTGTGGTTTCTCTTCCTCTGGAGGAGGCTATTCCCTGTCATGGTGAAGAAGCTTAAACTCCTTATCACACTGTGTAGGACATTCTGTTTAAACTCTGCTCACCTCTCAGCTTCATCCTTAGCTCTTCAGGGACTCCTTGGAGACCCCAACTGCATGCTGTTCTTTTAGGTCTGTGGAAAAGTTTGGTTTTTCTCAGGCAGGAACATCTCTCCTTGCTTGCCTTCACTCAATTGCTGTTCATTTCTCCAGGATGACTTCAACTTTTATATCATTGCTGACTCCTTTCCTCCCCCCAGATTTCAGGAGTTTTATCTTCTCTGGTCAATGTTTTAGCACTTGTGAAATTGAATTGTAATGCTTTGTTTTCCCACGGTATCTAAGCACAATGACAAATAGAATTGTGTTTCACTTTTATACCCCCATCCTTAGCATGTCACTTTATATAACAAACGGTATTTGTTTAATGATACTGACCTCATGTAAAAACATGTAGTAGGCAAGACATAGGAGATATATAATATCTAAAATATATAATGCAAAATGTGTCTGTAGTACATTTACAATAAGATGTACCCTGTTAGATAAAAATTTATGTGATTAAAACTATGTGTATTTATCCATATTGGTGGCTCGTATATTTGGAGAAGCAAAGGGCTTATTATTTCCTGGGCTTCTTGGTATGTATGTTGAGGCATGAGAAAATACTGATTATTTTTAAAGATACAATTTATGAAATTATGGGGGAAATTTTTCATTCCATAGATATGACTGTGAAAGCTATTGATCACAAAACAATGAGTGTATAACTGACACAGTAGAAAACTTAGAGGCAGGAGAGGAATTTTAAGAAGCTAACATAAGAAGTTGTGTTTGTGGCAAAACAATCAGAATGACTTTGGAAAGTGTTCTATACCTCCTTTGCTGTCAATGTGGAAATTACTTTTACTTCTGTTTCATCAGTAAAATAGGATGCTTAAGGTTCTACTTAAAACAATTATAATGACAAAAACTTAGGATATCATATGCATAGACAGTCCTGGTAATAATTATGTTCTTCATTTGAAATGCAGATCAAAACCACAATGAGATAGCACCTCACACCAATGAGAAAGACTTCTATTAAAAAAAAATGAAAAAAACTGGCAACAACAAATGCTGGTAAGGATGTAGAGAAAAATGAACCCTCTTATACTATTAGTGGGAATGCAGATCGGTACAACTACTATGGAAAGTTGTATGGAGGAACTTCAAATTACTAAAAATGAATCTGCCACATGACCTAGCAATTCTGTTCCTAAAAATCTACCCACACGATACAAGATCATTAATTTGAAAGGAAATCTGCACACCTACATTTATTGTAGCAGTATTTAATAGCTAAGCTATGGAAGCAACCTAAAATGCTCAAAAACAGATAAATGGATCAAGAAGATGAGGTTTATATATTTAGCAATCAAAACAAAAAGATAAACTCATGCCATTTGCAGCAACATATTGGAGCTGAAAGATGGCTGCTGAGAGAAATAAGTCAGAAGGAAAAAAAATGTCAGATGGTTTCACTTAGAGGAGGAATACAGGGAAACTGAACAAAGTGTTTAAAAAAAAGACAAAACTTGCTGTCAAACTAAATTTGAGGCACACAGCAGGGAGGGGCAAAGAGGGCTCAAAACAAGGGAGGGAAGAACACAAGGGACTATGCTGATGGATATAGGTGATATGTAGTTGGGGGATTTAAGAAAACTACACCTGAGGGGAGAAATAAAATACTGTATAAAAATGAACAACAATATAAGACAATAAAAAGTTTAATAAGGAAATACATTCATCATTTATAGACTAAACCCAATCTATTTACAACTTCTGTCAATTTGCTGTAATTTTAATTCTCTGTGATGACAAAGACTAATCAGTCTCCCCCACTAGAGGATGATAGTTATTTTCAAAATCTTCTTTTCTGGCAAAATATGCTGGTAAATGTATAAGGAATCTCACTATCAATTTCTCATTAATTTTTCAAAATATTTTTAAAAAATCTTACAACTGAAGACTTTACGTAGGATACAGTTTTGATCTGTGCAGAGTAAAATATTGCTTTATTTACTTTTAATGTAAGTCTGTTATTTATTGAAAGTAGATAAGAAGTTATATATTTTGGTTGCATTCATGTTTCCATGGCACATAGAAAAAATCCACAAGTACTATTTGAACTGCTGCCCAGTTAAGACTTGCCAGACCTGCATTTTTGCATTTAAAATTGAGAGGCATAACTTTATCTCTGTCGATATCTATTTTGTTCATTTTACTGTAGCTATTCTGTCTGTCAAAATAATTTTGAAAATCAATTCTGTCAACCTTCATATTTGCTATGCATTACAGTTTTGTTTGGTACGTAAATTTGACAAAAGTAACTTCTAATCATATATCATCACATAATTCCACTCACAAAGCATTTTTAAGCAGCTGATATGTGTTAGATACTGAAGAGATGAAAATTAAATAAACAGGAGATGCCAAACAGTTTCATATCCAAAGGAAATGCCCCAGGGCAAAGAGTCATTTACATAAATATCCATAACCTTCATGCCTATGAAGAACATGGACAAAATCTATGGGAGTATAGAAACAGGAGAATTTCACCCCTCCCTGGGATCAGGGAAAGCATTGTTGAGAATGTGGTATTTTAATTTGAAGGTCAAGAATGCTGAGTTGAAGTTCCCCAACGTGTGTTATCATATAAAAGATACTACAGACCGAGGGAATATCAAATTGTAAAGATGCAGAAGTGGATAAGTTGAGGGCATTTTTCTAGGGTAAAGGTGGTACAAGACAACTCAAAGTCAGTGCATGAAACAGAGCAGAAGACAATAGAAGGATATACAGCAGAGCGAGATGCCTGAATTTTTGACCTAATGATAAAGAGTTTAGGATTATTCTTAAGATTTATAGAAAAGGGAAGTATTGTGATTAGATGTAGGTTTTGGAAAGAACTATTGACTTGGTATGGTATACTCTGGAATGGGTAGAAAAAAAAAGAGATGTGTTCAGAAACAATAACAATTATAATAAAAACAACTTTAAAAATATGACAGTGGCACTCACATGTTGCTTTTATTTGTATTATATCATCTAATTTTGTATCAAGTTTCACAGTAACTAGAACTGCATCTAGACTTGAAAATGAAAGGTTAGACTTGATGTTATGCAGGGTAAAGTAAACAGGACTTGACAAAAATTATATATGGGATCCAAAGAGGAAAGGAAATTGAGAATTACTCTGGGGTTTCTAGATAAATAGCTTCAGAGTGCAAATGCATCAGTGGGGGTCCTGGCAGGAAGCATTTGGCACACTTCAATGGGGTATCTGAGAAGAGTTTAATGAAGAGATTTTACAATGAGGGCAGAGATAAGAAAAACTTATAAGAGAGATTCTTGTTTTCTGAACTGGCTGCAGGGCATGCTTAAGCCTCACTATGTATGGACTTGTGGGGTAAGACAAGGAAGAGTTACTTAAATGAGTCAGCCATGGACAGGAGACATGGTCTTAGTATGTGATGCAGTCAACCAAGACCATCAATTAAGATATGAGGCTTGTTAATCAACTACAAACTTCTTCTACCTTGAAGCAGATTTATTTCCCCACACTGTGTAGGTACACATGTCATAAGCTGAGAATCTCCATGCCTTCTTTTCTCTAATAGTACTTTGTCAATTATTTGTTGATATTGATCACATGTATGTTGTCTTGTGATATTTCCCAAATCAAGCAAATTCCTAAAAACAAAATATTTAGCCTAACAGAACATGACTTTAACGAACATCTTTTATGTTTGAAATGCTTACAGCCACCTGTTTAATTGTATAGTTTAGTCATTTTTTGAGGATCAATATAAAACCTGGCAGTTTAGTTTTCTGTGACTTTTTCTTTATTAGAGAATATAGATACACAGATACATACACAGAGAGAGAGACAGAAACTGTAAAAATTAATGTTCAAATAATGCGAATTGACCTAGGACATCTGTCTTTTGTGCTATTTATTGATCCATTCATTACTCTAGCCTATTTAGAAACCACTGAATTTAATTAGCACAACAGACAGTATCCAATCCTTTGAGCATTGCTACTGTCTCACACTCCTTTTGAATCTTCTACTTGAGAATTCCATCTCTACCCTCTATATCACCTCCAAACATAAGTAGAGTGTTATGTTGCCCTCTTTTGTCAAGGTCCTATCAGATTTCTCATTTGTATTATAGAACCTTAGTAAAACTAGACCATGTTCTGCTTACTTAGGTTGTTGTTCAGTAAATGATTGTTGATTAGGGAAATAAATGAACAGATAAAAGACTGGAGGAAGTAATCAAGTGGTGGAGGAAATGGTGAAGAATGATATCAGCTTTATTTCTCTTTGTATCCTTGGAACCAATTTCTCTCTTCCATTTGTAATAATGCTATATACTTTCATCTGTCATTCATATCTTTTCATAACTACTTTGTGGTAAATGAGATTTCTTAGAGGCCATAAAACAGTTCAAATTTGAAATTTCATTAGGCATTCAACTTCCACCATAAAACTTAATGACTAAGCAGATGAGCATGAAGATGATTTTGTAAAAATAAAGCACGCAGGCATACACATTATAATTGCAAGGCTACCATACAGTTAAAGCCATTCAGAGAAGCCAGCTGCTCCAAAAAGAAACAAGACTGCCTTCCTGACAGCCTTTAGCAGCTGAATTGTGTTCACAACTTTCTTTCAATGCACGCTTGATTTTGATTGGGATATTCTGAATATATCATGTGGTAAAATCACATGGTGTCATGGCATTCTATCTTTCCAAAACAGTGTGCTTGTTGATTAGCACAATTATATGCTTTCCTTTACAACCCACAAATTTGTTTCCATTTCACAGATAGAGAAACCAAGGCAAAAATCAAGTTAAACCTTACGATAATTTGGCACTATAATTAGGATTACATCTGATAAAATAAATGTGTGTTTATAGTTTATGCTAGTTAAACATTTCTAATTAAATTTATATAAAGTGACAATTCTTATGAGTGTTATATGGTAGATACTAATAAACTTATTGTTAAAAGCATAAATTGCTACAATATTTCTGAACCATTTGTCAATTTATATTGAGTGATAACAATATTTATTTGCAATGACAGTGTAGTTAGATTCTGGGGATTTTCATTGAGACAAGAATCAGGGTTGCACTGAGGGATTCATTTACAAAGATAGTAATAATAATTACTCTTTGTTGCACATATAACATGATGTCATACAGTAAGTGCTTCATATCATTTCATTTAGTCTGCATTCCTCCCCTGAGAAAGGAATTGTCTCCCCATTATTTAGATAAAGCAGGTGAGGCTCAAAAAAAGATGGCGTAATAAACATAAAAAAAAAGTAATAAGTCCATGGTTACCTAGTTGGTAAAAAAGAAGTCAAATCCAATATTACTTATATTACACAAAATTTAGAAGTTGTATAAATTCTTGATAGTGAGAATAACCATAATTTCAGAATTACATGTTAGAATATTATGCTTTAATTTTAGTGGTATTTGTTATTTGTATCTAAAACATTTCTAGCCTATTGTTTGATGGATAGTTTCTATGTCTTTGAAATACACATAACTGAATCTGGAGACTAGGTCAGAGGTCATATCTAGACAGCAAATATCTAGGAGTCATTAACTTGTGTAAAATTCGACTCTTGAATGAGATCAACTTGGGAATGAGTGGCCTAAAAAAGAGGATCAAGTGTTTACTCCTGAGAACTTCAGTGTTGAGAGGTAAGGGAGAAGTTGGGACACAGAAGAGGAGACTGCGTCAAATTGCAGCTACTGAGGTAGGAGGACAGTAAGAGTCTGGGAAGCCATGCAAGGAATAGAGTTCAAAAAAGACAAGATCAGCTGGGTCAAATGCCCTTGAGAAGCTGAGTAAAAGATACTCATTGGGTGTGATAATTGGGTGTGATAAAGCTGACTGTGTTGGCATAGAGTGGAGAGCCAACATGAAAAATTGGCAACTACAAATATAAATAGTACTCTTTTTGAGTTCTGTTATAAAGAGGATTAGTAGGTAGAGGTTATGGTAGGTAAAGTCCCTGTTTATTTAAGAAAAAAGATGTTATGTTGATAGGATTAATATAGATAAGAGAAACTGATATTTTTAGAAAGAGAAATTAGTTATAAAAGTGATGTTCTGAATGGAGTAGGTGTAAGAGCATGGGAGTAGACTACCTGCTAACCTTAGTTTGTTTCCTGGATAGTTAACCTAGTTAATATATAGGAGAAAAGGCAGAACACATGGGTTCATGAGGCTGATAAATTTTATGATGGGAAAGAAATCTTTTGATAATTTCTGTTAGATTATTAGATTAATATTTAGATTGTCAGTTGAATATCTGGATGAAAGGATATTGGTGTTTGCGAAGAGACATTAACTGATTTTTTTTTTTTTTCGAGTTGTAGGGATATGAATTGACTATTGAAGAACAGTGAAGATGACTAGGCAGTATTTAGGGTATACTGGGTAGGTAATATTTGAATTATAGAGGAATGAAGGGGTAGAACTTAATGACAAAGCCTCAAAAGAACTGGCATTTTCTAAGTTTAGGTAACAAAGAGGGGGAAATGATTTAGATGTGGTTAGGAAAGATAGAAGCCCAGTACCTTGAGAGTTAATGGTGAAAACAAAATATGCCCTGTTTGAAAGCAATGAAGGAACAGTAATGTTCTCAAAGGTGAGTTAATTCACAAAAAGGTTAGAACATCATCCAGAGAGGAGAAGGATGTAGAAGATTTTGGTTATAACACTATGAACTCTGGAATCAACTGGAAGATGTTTAAAGTCAACTGGGGAAAAATGTTCAAAAATGAGGTGTTGGTGTCTTGAGATGCTTGAAGTTAAGCAGAGATATAGGATGCTGTAGTGGAGTGCCCTGAGAATATCCAATAAAAAGGTGTGTATTCTGTTTGTGGTTCATTTATTAGGGCTGGACTCCTGTTTAATTTATTTTATTGAGCTGGCAAGTATGTACAGGGGAATAGAGTAGTAATCTCACTGGAATTGCATAAAGTACTTTGAGTCTCTTCTACTATAATTTTTCTGTAATTTAGTTGGTGCAGTGATAAGGGAAGTAGTTATGAAGTAATATTAATGGTTGTTATAATTTAATAGTAAACACAACAGCAGAAGTTGAAGCAATTTCTTTTAGATGTCATGTTGTGCTAAAATTATGTGCATGATTCTTTCCTTACCTCATTTATTTCTCCTACAACAAGCATGGATGTGTTTGGAATCAGTAAAATCATTTCTCAATTAGTTGTTTGTGTATAATTGTGCATCCACTTATTGTTTCTGTCCTAATTATGAGCTCATATATTTTCCTGTGAAAAAACATATAGATAGAAAAAAAAGGAGACTACAAGGGAAATGATTAGTAACAGAATAAAAAAGGAAAAATGTTGAATGTATTTTATTTTATGGATATACTCCAATTTGTTTATCATTTCATCTGCTAATGGAAATTTGGGTTGTTTCCAAGGGGCTATTATAAATGATAGTGCTATGAGTAATCATGTCCATATCATTGTGTGGGCATTTGCTTTTGTTTTCTTGGTATATATCTAACAGTTGAATATCTGGCTCATGTGGTAGGAATATGTTTAACTTTTTAATAAATTGTCAAATACTTTCAGAGTAGTTTAACCCACTTGTATTTCAAAGAGCACTGTTTAGTATTCCTGTTGCTCCACTTTCTTTTCAATGAATGTTTTTTTTATATATATCTTTTAAGGTTTAGGCATTCTGCTGGGTATGTAGTGGTATCTGTGGCTGAATTTTCATTTTTATAATGACTAATGATGTTCAGTTTATCTTCTTTTGCTTATTTGCTTGACTCTTTGTTGGTAAAAATGTCTGTCTATTCAGTGCACGCATGTGTGTTTGTGTGTGTATTTAACCAATCAAGAGTTACTTTTGTTAGTATTGACTTGTAAATCTTCTTTATATATTGTCCATACCATCTTTCATTTTCTATGTTTTGTAAATATCTTCTGCTAATCTGTGGCTTACGTATTCATTTCCTTTACAATACTTTTAAGAACAAGCACTTTTGTTGAAATACAACTTATTTTTTCTGTTATACCTTAGGTTTTGTGTGTTCTATCTAAAAATCTTTGCCAAACCTAAAGTCATAAAGATACTATTCAATGTTTTCTCTTATAAGCTTTATAATTATTTCTTATACTGTTGCCTAGGATTAATTTTTAATTAATTTTTGTATGTAATAATAACTGAGTTTCAACTTTTTTTCTTTTTGCATTCGACAATCTTATTCTAACACCATTTGTTGAAAAGATAATAATATTTTTTCCTGTTTAATTTCATTGACATGTTTCTCAAAAATTAGTTTACAGTATTGGTATCAGTCTATCTCTGGACTCTGTTCTGGTCTACTGATTTACTTCTCTCTTTTTATTTTTGTTAGTACCATATTGACTCAATTGCAGCAGCTTAATACTGGGTTCTATTTTGGCATAGTATATTCCTCCACCTTTATTCTTTTTTAAAGTTTGTCTTTGTTGAGTCTAGGTTTTTGGAAATTTGGAAAATTTGTAGCTAAAATTTTAGAATCACATCATTAATTCCTGTTAAAAAGTGACCACTGGCATCTTCTTTGGGAATATATGTCATTCTGGGGTAGAGGTGACATTTTAAAAGTCTGATCTTCTGATATTTGAATAATGGTTTCTTTCCATTTGTGCAGGTCTTATTTAACTTGTCTACAAAGTGTTTTCAGTATACAGATATTACACATCTTATTATCAGATAATTAGGGTTGTCCCTATTTATCATGGTTGATACTACTATAAATGAGAGGATACTATTATAAATGAGTGCTATAAATATTTTAAAATATTTGCTGACCTTTATAAATTCTAGATAATGCTCTTTTTACTCCTTTTTTAGTGTTTCATTTTTCCTGACTCCATGTAGTTTCCATAAAAATATGTCCTGAGAAGTGCTCATTTATTAATTCCAAGGGGCCCTCTGTTGGTCTCATGAGCTCTCTTCTTCCTTCTCTGTCATATTCGAAGCCCTGGCCTCTCTAGCTCCAACGTGGCCTTTTCACCTGAAAGAGATTTCTAGACTTCCTCTGGGTTTCCTTTCCTTGAGCTACAACCTGCAATTTTCTTTAGGCAACAATAGGGTGCAGTTTAAATGTTCACTTTGCTTCCTCACTCTCAGAGATCCTTGTCCTCTGATTCCTGATATCCAATGCCTGAAAGTAACATAATTTGCCTTCCATGTTGTTTCATTTGTTACTGTAAAATCAATCCTTCCATCTTGGCATGAGGCAGAACTCCTCTTTCCGCAATGTTCCATTTGATCATCACCCCTCTCTGTAAAGATACTTTGCTAATCAGAGATGTCTATGCCCTGCTTCTCAAAACCTGTGCCTGTTACTTTTGGTGGGAAAGGGACTTTGCAAATGTGATTAAGGTAGAAAACGTGGAAAAGAGATAATTCTGTATCATTCTGGTGAACTCCATCAAGTCAAAAATTAGTAGTAGTGATGGACTTTGCTAGACCCAAGAATAGCAGAATGAGAGGGCATGTTCTGCTCTTTTGGCTCTGAATTTGAAGATGAAAGAAAGGGGCATAAAGAGAGTAGTTGGCATCTAGAATCTAGAAAGAATACTGCAATCAGTTCTTTTCTAGAGATTCCAATAAGGAACTTGTCCCACAGCATTTCAAAACCACTAGCCTTGTGTTGACATGTTTCTATTATTTTTAGACTCCCAGTTTAGAATATATTACAACTGCAATAGAAAACAGACACACTGGAAAAAACTTTAAAGCTTTTAAATGGATCCATTTCAAAATAGTAATAAGCTCTATTTTTTATGTAATCCATTGGTTATATTGCCACTATTTCAGCACTTATTTTTAAATATTGTCTGATGTTTTTTCCAAATGAAGTTTCAAAATCTCTAGTTCTATGCCTGACATGTTGTTGATTGGACTTTTGTTTGATTAGTTTCTCAGCCATTTGTTATTTATCTCCTAATCACTAGTCATCCTATCCCCTTAACAACAATGTTGGTATATAAGATATAATTCTGCCCCTTCTATTTCATTACCATAATAGTTTTTACTCAGCAGAGTGGTTTGTATCAAACCACTGATTTTGGAATTAGAATTCTGATTTTGGAATCAGAATTTCAGGGTGTGTCCTGGTTTTATGATTGTATTGTTTTGGGCAGTTTCACTCTGTAGAATAGATTTCAAGCTGTCTGTCTTGGAAGCAATGGCAATTGTTCTTATACAGCAGATGTAAGATAGAGATGGAAGATGGAGATAGAAGATGGAAGACAGAGATAGAAAAAGGCTTCAAAATTCTTTTGTTAATGATTTGTTTCTTTTGCATCTTGAGGATAAAGAATGGGGGAGGAAAGAATTTTACTGCAAGTCAGGAGACAAAGAAAAATTATATCTGAAGAATATTGCTAAAATTGAGGTAAATTTTATCATGAATTGCCACAGTTAAGAGTATAGTATTTTTGAGGTTTTTTGGTTTGGTTTGGTTTTTGGTGTTTTTTTTTTTTTTTTTTTTTTTTGTTTGTTTGTTTGTTTTTTTGGACTCACCCAGAAGTGGGATCACTGGATCAAATGGTAGTTCCATTTTTTAGTAGTTTGAGGGTCCTCCACACAGTTTTCCATGATAGTTGGACCAGTTTGCATTCCCACCAGCAGTGTAAGTGATCCTTTTTCTCTGCATCCTTGTTAGCTCTTGTCTTATTTTTCTGATATGTGCCATTCTTGCCACTGTGAGGTGGTATCTCATTGTGGTTTTGATTTGCATTTCCTTCTGTAAATAGCACTTAAACTAAGATATAGAACTGTCTTAGACTAAAAGATAGTTCTCTTGTGCCCAATACAGTCTATTCCCACTTTTCCATGAGCAAATATTTTTTGATTTTCATCAAAACAATTTAGTGTTGCCCTGTCCTTTTTTTTTTTTTTTCTTTTTGAGGCAAATTGGTTTACAGCACTGTATATGATTCAGGAAAAAGGTTCATACCTTCTCAGAGTTACTGCTTATTTTCAAAGTCATAAATTATGTGCTCTTTCGTTTGTGATTTCTTTCACAGAACATATATATTTCGTATTCATGCACATTCATAATATTACATGCATCATTTTTTGTTTTGTTTTGTTTTTTAATTTTTCCAAGCAGTTTTACTAAAGACAATGTGACATAGTGTGAAGAAATAAAGTTTCTCTGGATTTGTCAGTGTGTCTTCTAAAAGAAAGTCTAGTTTTTAGAGACATGGAAATGCATATATGGACATATAATATTTGATTCTCTTAGAACAGTTTCCATAATTATACAAGGAGTATGTACCCATCTGTCTAGTTAACTGCTTTATCTAAAAGACAACTTCCTTATCTTCCCAAATGGTGACAGCTCAAATGAGGTTTTAAAACTACCTCCAACTCAGGTGCAAGAAAGCCTAGAATGCCGTCTCCTCAGGTACTTATGTGTCAATTCTAGGTCAAAAAATCCAAGGCGCATATCACTCTGACCCTTGGAGAGATTTTTACTGAGATTCCAAAAGTGCTGGAGAGAGAAGCAACTGCTATTTTTTCTTAAATGGAGAGATACCTGTTCTCTGTCTCTCATCTATGTAAATTGCCGGTTACATAGAACATTTAAGTGATTTGAAGGTAAGAAATTTAAAGATTCATGTTTAATCTTTATTTATTTTGTTAAACAAACTGGTAATTTCAGTATAGAGAGTTTTTCTATGCCACCCTAAAATATTTTGCAATAACAAACTTTGCAAGTATTTAGTTAAAAATCTATAGCACCTAATACTGTCAGTATCATTGAAGTAAAACTTCAATAGACACAAACTTTACTTATTGAAGTAAAACTTCAATAGACACAAAGCTGAGTTGTTAACAAATGATTTCAGTAATTCCAGAGATAATTAATTTTAGAAAATAATTCAAAATATATTTAAGATATCACCCTGGGTTGATAGGACTCTATGGATATGTATCATCTTTTTTATATGTTTTCTATAGACTAGAGAATTCAGTACTTTTCATAACTGAGTTGTTTTGGACATACTTTTCTAATAAACCATGAAAGCATATTGTCTATTAGTGAGAGATCTTCAAAAAACCCAGAACACAAAAAGGAACATCAAAGTTTTGGGAATAACTAGATGGCCTTACAATAAAAAGGACATCCAGAAGGTGGGTGACAGATGCAGTGATAATTTTAAGTTCAGGGTGGCATGTTTCATGACCCTTTTAGCTCTAGAAAATCTGTATGATCTAGAAGAAAAAATTATCAGAAAAATAAGATAATTATATCATTAGAGATTCTGCGAGTCCTGAAACTTTAAATGTTCTTAGTTTTTACAGAAATATTTGTGTATAGTAAAATAAAACCCTAAATATTATGTAAGCCAAGAAGATAAAGGATTAAATAATTCAGACCTGTTTCCACACATACTAGTAAAAATTTTAAATGCACCATAATATTTTTTGTAATTGATAGCAGTATTCAATGAGTTTGTAAACTATGGTACATCAAATTCTTTGTGTTCTCACGGCATCCTATATATTCTTCTAGTTTAGCTTTTTTTCCTATCATGCAATTGGGTATTTTCACTCATTGAGAAATACTGTATATTTTCACTTAATACACTGTGAACCCTCTGAGAACAAGAGTATGTCACACATACACATTAGAATCACTCCCAATTCCTTTGCTTCTCTATCACCAGGTCATCCTCACTTGTCAAAACTATAATCAAGATTAAAATTAGCTTTGAATCAATTTCACATTTTCACCTTCATGTTTTGTACCTTCTTCTCTTTCCTTAAACCCACACCAGCTTCTCCAATATCCTTTCTTGCAGATCCCTTTGCATTCTACTTTGCATTTCACACAGTTATCAAGAAAATAAAATGATCGGAGGGAAACTTTCACATTCTTTATCAGATGTGTTCACCTTCCAATCCTATATATTGTAACTTCTCTTTGCCCTCTATATTAATTCTATCTTTCTCACTTAATCTAAGACATCCTCCAGCATATCTTTCTCCTAAATAACAATTTTTCTCTCTTTCTATATATAGTTTCATGAGCACAAGGTATGTGTTTTTTCCCCCTGGAATTATCAACAACTCTCTTTAACCTCACTTCTCCTGTTTCTACTCCATTCCTTTTTTTCATATACATTGGATTTAATCTTTGCTTCTCTGATGCTTCCATGGCACTTGATACATTATACTTCCTCAGTAAGTATTTTTGGAAGACATCTAATAAGACTATGAAGTGATGTAAGAAAATGTATGTAATACTATGTTGAGTAAATAATATCACCAAATAATATGTGTACCATTTATAAAAAAATATGAGCTTATTTTGACAAAGAACTGACCTTTTATGTAAAAATGAGACAATCTGTCATAGTAGGAGGATAGTGATGATTGATTGCTAGTCTACAAAAACTCCTTCAAGTTTTCTTTTTTATATTCACAAAGTTAAGCAAAAATAAATGAATCTTCCTCATGGTCAGACTTTAGCAACTAACCTGTCAATTAAGGCTAGTGTTTCCTCATTGACTTTCAATCTGGAAGATCTATCCATTGATGTAATCAGGGTGTTAAAATCCCTTATTATTATTGTATTGCCATTTCTTCTATCTTTAGGTCTGCTGGTATTCATAAATTTTGGTGCTCCTGAAATGAGTCATGTATTTTAATGACTATCCTGTCATTTTGATGGATTGATTATTTCATCATTACAAAATTTCCCTCTTTGTCTCTTATTACAGTCTTTAAAGTGTGCTTTGATATGATTATAGCTGTATCAGACAATTTTTGTATCAAATGGAATGTTTTCTCAATTCCTTCATTTTAGTCTATCTACTTCTTTCCCTGGGATGTGAGTCTCTTGTAAACATCATATAAGGTATATTTTCTTAAATTCATTCAACTACTTTTTTCCTTTGACTGGAGAATTTTGTTCCTTTACATTTAAGGTGACTATTGACATGTAGGTATTTATTGCCATTCTGTTCATTATTCTCTGCCTGTCTTACTTTTGTATTATTTTCTCCTCTGTTACACTTTTTTTCCTTTCTTTCCTTGAAGTTAGATGGCTTTCTTTAATATTTAGATTATGAAGACAAAATGGTAGTGACCAGAAGAAAAGAGAAATGGGAGAGACCTGATAGAGTAAAGGGGAAGACTCTGTAGGACCATTTATCTGAACCTATAGATTGGTAATAGAGGCATTCAATGCTGAAGTCTTTGTGAGCTCATGAAATGTCTCCTTTATGGGACTTTGCGCTCATTGAGAAATACTGTATTCTACATATGGTTTTGAAATGTAAAAGGGATTTTTGTTTTATTTAACAATAAGAGTTACCTTTTACCAGGTTACTCACAACTTTCTTTATTCCTTCCTCATTCCTCTGACCCCTGTACTACATGGGACACAGTTACATAGTTCCTCCTCTGCAACTTTTCCTATGCTCAGCTCCATGGCTGTGAATTTTAATTTTTCCTGAATTTAATTTTTTAATTTTAATTCTTATTTTAAATTTTTTTTACTGTGACCAGGTCATATTTCTCCTTTTTTCTTATACTAGTTGGTTTCTTATATTAAGTTCTCATCTTATTTCTCTGTCTCTCCATATTATTTTTCCCTGTTCTGCCAAGTTCTAAATATAACTTATGGAGGGGAATTGTAAACTGTTACCCTGTGCCTTTTGTTACAAAATGCTTTTATATTGCCTTCAAATTTCTGCAAGTTAATTTCACTTGAAGGAGTTATTTTCCATGTAAGATATGTGTCCTAATGTCAGAACCTTTCTGCTATGTTCTTTCTTACAGAGGTTCCATTTCCACAACAATAATGCAGTCATTTGGGACTTTCTCTGTGGATGCCAGACCCTTCCCTTGACTGACACTCCTGGTTCATCAGCTCTATGTCTGAAATCTTGGGCTCCCCCCACCATGTCCTGTCTTGGATGAAATCTCACATTGGAGGTTGTTTTCTGACATTCTGAGTAACTATCTTAGGGCCAACTGATAAAGAAGTTATTGCCCCTTGTGTGTATTTTGACTAATGAAAAACGGGTATTTGAAGGGCATTTATAAGATTGATTTCCCTTCTTCCTCTTGCCTATATATTAATCTAAAGCATGTTTTTCCCTCCTAGCCTGTATGGAAAAATTTTGTGACATGAAAGAAAGACCTAGTAAGATATCCTCTGAGTCACTCTTTGACTTGTTATGAAAAGATAACTGGTCCAGGAAAGCATCTTTGCACGGCTCACTTTGCTTTGCTATATTTTTTGCTCCCTTTGCTTTGCTGTATTTTCACCCTCACTAATCAGGAAGTGCACCTGCATCTAATATATCAGCATATTAGTTACCATTGTAGTCTTTGTTTTCTATAGAAAGCAGGCTCCCCAAACTCAAATTTTTGAGAAGAAAAGGAATATTATTTCTTATCATTCAGTTTATTTCCTGTGTCCATAAAATGTAACACTATTCTCCTTCACTCAAGATGAAAATCCTATGGTCATTTAGTGCATTCAATCTTTCTTTTGTTGACAAAATTCAGACTCTCAAAAGCCCCACTGGTTCTTCTATCACATGGAAGCATCTCCTCTGATACATATCAATTACTATACTACTCTCCTCCATATTCATACAAATAATATCTTAATTATGCAAAGACTCCTACTTTCCTAACCAGATTCTCCCCTTCCCATAATTCATCTTTTTTTTGTCTTGTGCTTTTTTTTTATTCATTTTATTGATTTGTCACAATTGTGCATTAATTGATCCCTCCTCCTCCCTCCATGTCCCCCTTCCTCCTCCCTCCATATCCCCCCTCTGTATCCTCCCTTCAGTCACTCCTCCCATTTTTCTGCAAATTGTTGTTTGGTTAAGTTGATGTTTAGTTGTTGGTTGTTTGGCCTG
>PVHY01002969.1:71437-116186 GCA_004024945.1 Uropsilus gracilis | reverse complement strand
CTTCTTCCAATATTTCTTGGAGTGGGGGTTTGGTGGTAGCAAATTTTTGGAGACTTTGTTTGTCTGAGAAGGTTCTAATTTTTCCTTCATACTGGAAGGACAGCTTTGCAGGGTAGAGTATTCTTGGCTGGCACTTTTTGTCTTGGAGTTTTTTGAATATGAGGCTCCATTCTCTTCTTGCTTGGAGTGTCTCTTCAGATAAATCTGAGGTCAGTCTAATGGGTTTTCCTTTGTAGGTTATCTGTTTCCTCTCTCTAGTCATCCTCATTATTTTTTCTTTATCTTGAATTCTTGGGAATTTTACAAGTATGTGTCTTGCTGTGGTTTTTCTTTCATTGAAGTAGTTTAGTGTTCTTTTTGCTTCCTGTATGTCTATTTTCATTTCATTCTTCAATTTTGGGAAGTTCTCTTCTATTATTGCTTTAAAAAAACCTATCATTTCCTATGTCTTTCTCTTCTCCTTCTGGGATTCCGATTACTCTTATATTTCCTTTCTTTAAAGTATCTGATAGATCTCTGATTTTTCCACTATCTTCTTATTTTGTTTATCACTCTCTTTTTCTCTCTTAGTGTCTCTTAGTCTCTGTGTCCTCCAGTGTGCTGATTCGTTCTTCAATTTCTTCTAGTCTGCTTTCATGGCTTTTCCCAGTATTTTTGATGTCTTCTATCGCTCCTCTTATGTGCTGTATCTCCTTCATTTTCTTATTTAGGGTTTCAATCTTGTTCTTCTGTTCACCGATGATGATGTTCATTTTGCTAAGTTCCTTTTTATATTTTTCTACTTCTCCTCTTAGCTCATTTATTGTTCTTATCATTATGAGTCTAAATTCTTTATCTGACATAAAGGGCATTTTTTTCGATTTCATCTATGTTGGCTTCTAGAGTCTGTTTGTCCTTTGGAGATGGATTAGGTCCCTTTGGGTTCATTTGAATATTTGTATTTTTTTTCCTTCCTGTTTTTTCTCTTCGGGCTTGCTCCACATATTGTGCAATGACTGCTCGAGTATTAGTTGGCATGTTGAAGAATATTAACCTGTAGTTATTTCTGACTTTTGCGCTGGGATGTTTTCTTGCTTCAGTTGGCTGTTTTGGGGTTTTGATTTCTTCCCTTTGTTTTTGTAATCTCTACCTAGTATTTTAATTCTTGATGGGATTTCTATCTGCACCCCAGAAGCCTCACCTACAGCGAAAGTCCCCTTCAGAAGCCCTGCCGGTTGTGTGAGGTGCCAACAGTCCCTCTGGCTCGCCCCTAGGAACGCTCCACCCCCGCCTCGGGGGGAGCCCGGCATAGGGTCCTCCGCTTGACTATCCGGGAACGGTCGATCAGATGCCTGGGGGTGGCCCCAGAAGCCTCACCTACAACGAAAGTCCCCTTCAGAAGCCTTGCCGGTTGTGGGAGGTGCCAACAGTCCCTCTCACTGCTATTTTTTCTAACCATTTCCATTTCAAAAGAATAACAGATTATCAAAAAGGGATGAATCTTCATATTCCTATACGACTTTACACATACTGTACTTAAGTCCTTAGATATAAAGATGCAGGGAGCAGAAACAGATGCATTATATCTTATCCATTTTCTTGGTATCCTAACTGAACTCACAGCTGCTGGTGACACTCCACAGAGAGGCTTGTCACGGCAGAATAAACAACCCAACTCTAGCTTTGCTATAAGTCTTAAAAAATTTGGGATTTATATCTTCAATCCAAAAGAACTTTCATCAACAGTCTAATTTTTGCCATTTATGGACACTTTTATGAATATAAAATTCTGCAGTTTTTTTAAACAAATCAAATTATCAACAAGGCCACAGCTATTAGAGTAGTCTGTTAGAAATAAACAGTACCCTAGTATTAATGAATGATATCATCAACTTCATCTTCCAAGTATCTCAAAAAACAAAACAAAACAAAATAAAAAACAAACTGTTGCCCCACAATCATGCACTAAATATTTACGTGTGCAAGAGGCTGTTTTTGGACTTTGGATCTTTGTCATTAGCTTTCAGTCTATTTCTGTGACAGGCCTACCAGGGATTATTGATATTTTTAAATAAGCTTAATACCTAACAGAACAAATCCCTTTTTATTATTCTTTTTCAAAAATTTATTAGCATTTCTTGGTTTGTTTTTTCTTTCAATTAAACTTTAAAGCTACTCAGCTGATGTATAAGATCTCTTAGTCAAGTTCTCCAAAAATGTGGTGGACTCCAAATACCTGGCCAGTTGCCCCTATTGAAGAAAGAGCTAGTTGCCCAAGTGTAAGGAATGCATAGATACCTTCCAGCTGTCACCTCATTTGGGATCACACCCTTTCTTCTGGAGGCCACTTCATGGGGTAAGTAGATGAAGTGGTGCTAAAAGATCTGTCATTTCAGCTGTCCTGGGATGACTCCTGGGGACAATCAGCTTCCCATGGTTTGACTGAGGACTCTTTCAGTCTACAACTAAGTTCTACTTTTCTTTCAGCTCAACCCTGCAACCTCTTCTTTTCTCTGACATCAGTCCCTAGTAATTGTCTTACATTCTAATTTCCATCGCAAATGCAATCTTTAACAATAAAAATCAAATAGAGCCAAATCTAATAATTACTTGAGAAAAACAGACTTTAAAAAAATACTGTTATTTGATTTCAGAATATGAGATGTCTCTAAATTTATTCAAGTTGTATAATTCTTAACAAACCCCTCTTAATATAAGATTTATAAATTTCTGTTTAAAACTATTTTCCTGGTCCTCTTATGTTCATTGCTACTATTAATTCCTTTGTTTTGAACAGAACTATTTCATTATATCTTCAATATGATCATTATAAATTTGTAAATAACATTATGAATCATTTTATAGTAATTTTAGTTAATTCACTTGTAAAATATGCTTAATTAAAGCAGCTACATTTTAGTTGTCAAGCTTCCTCTTCTCCATCATAATTTATACCTGACTTAATGAAATTATAACAAAAATATATTATCCCAATTTTTCACACTTCAGTAATTTCAAAAGTAACATCTCCTATTGAATGTTTCTAGTGGATCAGGCAATGAATAGTCCAGTGATATTGCATAGTTTTCACAGCTACCCTAACAGCTGATATTATAAGCTATGTTTTTAATAGCATATACGTAATTTACCAATTAACTATTGTAAATTATTAAACTAGAAGTGCAACCTAGCATTTTTTCCACTGTTTTGTTGTTGTTGTTTTTGAGACTAGGTCTCCCTATTTTTGCCTGTGGAACCTCAGGCTCATGTTGCCTGGGGGTACCACAGACTCAAACAATCCCCAGCCTCAGCTTCCCAGGTAGCTGGGATTATAGGCGCATGCCACAACGCCCAGCTATTTTTTGGGGGACTAGGTCTCACTATGTGCCCCTGGCAGGACTCGAACCACAATCCTTGGCCCTGGCAGCAGCTTCCTAGGCTGCTGCTTACAGGCATACACCACCATGCCTGGCTCCACCGTTAAGCACTTTTCCCTTTAAAATATTTTTTATCTGGGTAAAATTACATAGTGAAATACACATCTTCATTTTGCAAAATTATAAATTCTTTGTTCTCTTTTAAATTTTTAATGCCATTTTAATTAATTTTTTATTTGATTGCATATGTATATATTTTTTAAATCATTGTATACCCCATGGTTCTCCCACCATCTTGTCACCCATAAACTATCATCTTGAGCTCTTGTGCCCATCCCTCCCCTGATTTAAACACTTTACCTTGCATTATGCTTCAGTTCCTTTCTCTTTTAAAACGTAATTGAAGTAACATTGGCATTTGGTGTTATATAACTTCCAGGTGTATACCATTATAATTCAAGAACTGTGTAATCTCTATCATGTTCACTATAAAAGTCTTATTTCCTTCATCATCATAGAGTTGACTTCTTTTGCTCATTTTACCCAATTTTCATTTGGTAACCTCCTATTTGTCTCTCTGCATCAAAGAATTTGCTTTTTTTTTGTTTGTTCAGTTTCTTTGTTTATCTTACATATGAATGAAATCATATAGTGTTTGTCTTTCTCTTTCTGACATATTTTACTTAGCTATTTCCTCAAGGTCCATCCATAAGGTTTTAAATGGCAAGATTTCATTATTTTTGGTAACAGAGTATTATTCCATTTCATACAACTATAAAAACAGGCATACATACGTACACATATATCACATCTAGTTTATCCAATCATCCATTAGTAAATACTTAAGTTATTTTCATGCTTAAGCTATTGTAAATAATGCTGTGATGAGTATAGAAGTGCATGTTCTTTAGAACTAGTATTTTCTCACTCCAGAAAAATGCTCCAAAGTGGAATAGCTGGATCATAAGGTAATTGTATTCCTAATTTGGGGGGGAAACCACATACTGTTCTACATAATGGTTGTACCAATTTAGATTTCCACCAACATGTATGAGAGTTCTCTTCTTCCCACATTCTCTTCAAAGCTTGCTATTTCTCATCTTTTGATAATAGCTATTCTAACAGGTAGTATATCATTGTGGTTTTGATATGTATTTCCCTGGTAATAAGCGATAATAAACATCTTTTCATGTTCCTGTGGGCTGCCTGTTTGTCTCCTTCAGTGAAATGTCTAATCAAGTCTCTGTTTATTTTTTTATTGTTGCTGATTCATGAGAGTCCTTTATATATTTTGACTATTAACCTTTGCTGGATGCATAATATTTAAATCAATGGGTATGCTGTCTTTTCACTTTGATTATAGTTTTCTCACTGTGTAGAAGATTTTAAGCTGATACAGTTTTATTTGAAAGCTACTGAAATACATGGGGGAAAATATGTGGAAAGCTCCTTGACATTGACTTTAGAAATGTCCTTTTGAATTTGACTCAAATGACAAGGAAACAAAAGGAAAAATTAACCTAGGATGATTTGGCTTTCGGACAAAATAATATAAAGACTTTTACCCCAGGCAACATAATCAAAGTAAGCATTGCTGAGTTTATTTTTGTTTTTGTCAAATATAAATATGTAAATATTTAATAAATATATATCCTCTATCTCAATATACATTCCAATTTCAACACATACGAACACCTTGAATAATTTCTGAATACATGTTTATACAACATTCAAACAAAGGCAGGTAGACAAAAACACTAACTTTTACCTTTAACTTACTCCCTCCAAATGTTTGTTTTTATTCAGAGGTAAATACTATGAATAGTTTTATATACTTTTATAAAAATTTTATACTAATTCATGCAGATACAAATATATTCTTGAATGAGTTCACATGTATGCATACCAAGTTACGATTTTGGCTTTTATTATTCTATTGGATTAATACTTAGTACATTATTTTGTAACCTACTTTTCTTAACAGTCCTTCATGTCAGGATAGAAAATCTACTACATCACCTTTCAGCTCTGCATTGTGTTTTACAGTGTATCTGTCCTATAAATAGTTCAAAAAATGTTTACATTTAATTATTTGTCATATATACTATATGAATCATTTACATAGACTCTGTAAGAACCCACGAGTCATATTTTAATGTCCTGCAAACTTTTTCATATGGTAATATACTTTGAGAATTTTATGCTTATCAAGATCACTTTTTAAAAACTTTTAAAAAACTTTTATATCTGTCTGTATATACACAAGTATATATATGCAAGTATATATATATATACAAGTATACATAATATATATATAATATATATATGACATCATTGTCTGCTGAGGTTCTCCCATCACCTTGTCACCTGTGAATGATCTCTCAAGATCACTTTTAGTGGAAAATGGAATCTTGTTATATTTCATTTCTAAAGAAAACAGTGATGTCAACTCCTACAGGTGATAAAATTTCAACCAGTATAGATTGTTCAAGCTAATATTGGTAATTCTTTTTTTCTTTTTATATCTCTATAGATATTTCAAGATAGTTTTAAAACTCTATACTTTTTTTTGTCACAATTGCACTTGATTTCAGTGAACTACAAACTTTCATTTGTCACAAAGTCCACTAAACGATTTCTTTTTATGTATCATCTTTGGCATAACTTTACATATACTTGAACAATATATTGAACTATCAAATATATCAATATCTTGATACCACTTCTGTATCTTAAGTGAATTTTTAGAATTGATATTTCTGCAACTTCTGTGTCAGAAATTGTCTCAAATTTAGTCAATCATCTTTAAATATCTCATTTCAAAGCAACTTGAGGCAGAAGTCATTTTTCTTAACTCACAAGTCTAATCTGTTTTAAAAAGAAACCCAACCAACTGAGAGAAAATTTTTGCCCTCCAGACAAGTGACAAGGGTCTGATAACAAAGATCCACAAAGAGTTCCTACAGTTCAACAAAAACAAAGCAAAAAAATCCAGCAAAAAATGGGGAGAAGAACTAAAAAGACACTTCACCAAAGAGGAGATACAAATGGCTAATAGGTATATGAAAGAATGCTCTACATCACTAATAATCAGGGAAATGCAAATTAAAACCACACCAAGATACCATCTTATACCAGTAAGAATGGCCCATATAAATAAACGGACAACTACAAATGTTGGCGTGGATGTGGAGAAAAAGGAACTCCCTTACACTGCTGGTAGGAGTGCAAACTGGTCCAGCCACTATGGAAGACTGTGTGGAGGACCCTCAAACAATTGAAAGTGGACTTACCATTTGACCCAGCAATCCCACTACTGGGAATCTACCCAGAGGACATGAAAACACTAATTCAAAAGGACACCTGTTTATTGCAGCTCTGTTTACAATTGCCAAGATTTGGAAACAAACCAAATGCCCCAAAACAAACGAATGACTAAAAAAATATATGGTACGTATACACAATGGAGTACTACGCATCAATTAAAGAGGACAAACACATGTCATTTGCAGCAACATGGATGGAACTAGAAAGACTCATATTAGCAGAAATAAGTCAAAAAGAAAAAGAGAAATACAGGATGGTCTCACTTATATGATGGATATGGGGAAAACAAATGAATAAGAAAAAATAAAAACAACCAATGGGACTGAACAACGGAGCGAGAGAGGAGGAGGGGAAAGGCAGGGGAGGGAAGAGCACAAAAAATCAGGATGGTTAACAGGTGTTAACAAAGTGGGAAAGACCTGGGGTACACAACAATGCAATAATGTAATATAAGTATACATATATATGCAAATTAAAATTTTTAAATTAAATTTAAAAAAGAACAATCATAAAAAAATGTTTTCTCTATGTTCTAGCCTTTGCTTTTTCATATAAATTTTAAAATAAACTCATCTTGACTACCACAATGCAAGAGGGGAAGTTAAATAAATTTGCAAACTTATATAAATAGTTAATGATAAATGATAAAATAACAAATAGTAAATTTATATCTACAAATATTTTGGAAGATCAATAATTGGTTTTTATTGTTTTTGCTGGCCTTCATAGTAAATGCATGGTGTATTTTTCTTTTTTAGTTAAATAATTCATATAAAAAAACAAATCCTATCTGTTTTTATACACAAATCTTCCTGTTTACATTTGCTATACACTAAACAAGTCTAGAGGTGCTATTTACTATAGACACACACACACACACACACACACACACACATACACACACCAGATAGCAATGAAATGTCTGCTCTTTAATTCTAATAAAGTAGCTTATTGTGACAATATTCAAACAGATGGAAGTCTATTGATAAAAAGGCACCTTTTTCTAATTTACATGCTGAGCATTTGATAAGGTCAGTGCTACTAAGCAAATTTCATTACTC
This sequence comes from Uropsilus gracilis, assembly GCA_004024945.1. NCBI lineage: Eukaryota > Metazoa > Chordata > Mammalia > Eulipotyphla > Talpidae > Uropsilus > Uropsilus gracilis. The sequence continues at coordinate 108,442 of PVHY01002969.1, read as the reverse complement.
GTATCATCTTGAAAAGTATAATTGCTTTATAAACAGAAGATAGAAATAAATGTTTTCTATATATCACATTTTTTACTTTATTCTCTTCTACCTTATCTCACTGCCATTGTTTGTAGTTTGTACCATATGTACACTGAAGACACCTCAATAATGGACATATGATATTTTCTTTCAGCAATCTTGAATATCAATCAGGGTCTCCTAATGTCAAGACTGGACTTAGCATGGGCATGACACATGAAGAAAATTGGAACTTCAGACCCAAGCAAAGAATTGAGGCAATTTATTTTGTAGGTAGATCCTTAGATAAAATAATAGGGTATGCATGCACACGTACATACAGATGCCAGATATTCCCATACAGCATTAATTTACTGGAAAATTAATGAATTCTTGCCATATTTTTAATTAAAAATATACTACCTTGAACAGTGCAGTATTTTGAATAAAAATTGGACTATACATGAATAACAATGTTAAGAAAAAAAGAACAAAATTGAAGATATCATGTTTCTAAACTTCAGACAATACTACAAAGTGATAATAAACAAAACAGCATGATGATGCAATAAAGGCAGACATATAAATTGATGAAACAGACTAGACAGTCCAGAAATAAAACCATATATATAGGAAGAAGTGATTTATAATAAAGGAGCCAGGAGCTTACAATGAAGAAAATAAAAGTATTTTCAATAAATGGTTTTGATAAAACAGGACAACCACCACCAAAGCATGAAACTAGACCACTATGTATCACCATATATAAAAATTAATTCAAAATAGATAAAAGACAAAAAAAAGTCATAAGATACATAAACAAAAACATTGGTGATACATTCTTTGATGTCAGCCTTAGAATGGTGTTAGGAAATTCAAGTCCAATAGCAAGGGAAATAAAAGTTGATAGACACATAAGATGATATCAAACTAAAAAGCTCCTGTACAGTAAAAGAACTTGCATAAAAATGACAAGATACTCTACTAAGTGGGAGAAGATATTAGGAAATCACACATCTGATAGGGGTTTGATATCCAAAAGATAAAAAAACACATCATATAACTCTCCAACAAAATTAAACAAACAAGATGAGTAAAAAATGGACAGAGTATTCAGATACTTCTCCAAAGAAGTCATAGATGGCCAATAGGTGAATACATGAAAAGGTGTGTATCATCTATTATTATTATTATTATTATTAGGGAAATGCAAATGAAAACAACTAGAGATCATCTCATTTCTATAAGAATGGTTATTATCCAAAAACAAGGAAAAAAAATAAATGTTAAGAGAGGATGTGGAGAGAAGAGAACCCATATAATGGAGGGAATGTAAAATGGTGAAAATAATAAGGAAAGAAGTATGAACATTTCTTTAAAAAATAGACATAGAAATTTCATGCAACTCACTATCCCACTTCTAGGTATTTCCCAAAAACAATAAAGAAAAAAATGTTTTGAAGAAATAGATCCACCTCATATGTTTAGTACAGCATTATTTGTAACAGTCAAGAGTTATTAATAGCTTAAATGACCATCGATAGATGACTGTATAAAGAAGATATGGTGTATATAAACACTGGAATATCTCAGTTCTAAAAAGGATGTAGTCCTGTCATTGGCAGCAATACAGATAAACTTAGAAGGAATTATGCTTAGTCAACTAAGTCAGACAGAAAACACAATTATTGTATGCTTTCACTTATATGTTTTATGCATAGAAAACAATGAAATATATGAACTAATGGCATAAAAATAAACTTTTAGATCATAAGAGTAGCTAGTGGTTACTAGAGGGAAAAAGGAAAGGCAGTGAGCAAACCAGATAAAAGAAACAGTTTTGTATGGTAAAGAATAGAACTGAACTTTCAGAAGTGACTTTGACTTTAAATCATGCACATCTGAAACATGTAATATAATAATATTTAATATAAGTCAATAAAATAAAATATTTATATGAATTGCAAAAGGGAACTGGCCTTATATATACTATAAATACAAAGTTAATGACATATTATATTGATCTTTGTTCTCTTACTCTTAACATTGCAATCTGAACCATATATCACTTCTGCTCATATATCCATTATTTTAAAAGCTAATCCCATGGCCACATAAAGCTATTAGTGTTCTAGAAATTTAATCTATTTCTATTAAACCATGAGTCTAGTTGAATATACTATTGTTAAGGATGAAAGGAAGAATAGGAAGCAGTCACTAGTTGTGTTTAAAATCTCATGATTCGGTTTAGAAAAGCACATAAGGAACCACTTTCCCATGAAAGATTCTTACCTTTTTTTCTTTAAATACTTGACCTAAGTCTTTGTTATAAATGTCTCTTAAAATTGAACTGAAAATGTTAATAACCCAGTTGGGAAAATAGAACTTTATGACATTTCTTTAGCTAAATTTATATGATTTTATAGTTGACCATCATTATTAGAATGTTCAGCAAAATTTACTCATAGAGTTGTGTTGAGCAATAAGTTTCCTACATCAGTTCTAAAGCACACCAGAAGTTAAAAGGCAAAACAGATTCCCAGTATGTATATAACTATATTGTAAAATTATATAAATCATGTGAATTGATAAATGTTAAGGAAGAAACAGACACTAGTTTACCAATGTACCCTTGTTATTTCTATCATAACAAAATAATTGTGTATTTCTGATTGTAACATTGTGTGATAGGACTCAGAATGTAATGAACTTTTACAATTGCAAAATAAAACAAAAAGGAAGATTAATATTCCACCAATTTTATGGCCAAGAAATTCTTCACATATTTTATTTGAGTAATATATCTAAGAGAAAGAAATATGTGACACACCAGAATTAACCTGTCATAAAAGTTAAAGAACAGTTTCACTTGGAAGACTAATGAGATTAAAATAAAATGAAAAATTAGTTTAAAAATGAACTTTTAGAACATAAAAAATGAACTTTTAGAACATAAAACATACTGTGTACCATGGTGAACTTATGTATTCAGTCCCGATTATTTGAGAGGAAGTGTTTTATTGACACTAGCTTGTCTTATCAGTGTGTGTTGATGCTAAAAATTCACTATAGTTTACAAAAGAAAGTCCTTGGGAACTAAGTGACAATGTACATTGCTCTATCAAATTGACTTTATTAGTTAACACAAATGTCTTACACAAGCTACTGAAAATTATTTCAGTAGTGATTTTTTAATAGCGGATCATGTTAACACACATGCTATGTCAGGTGACATTTATCCTTGAGGTCTTTATGCCTAATAGGACAGTGATAAATTCATATACACAATTCATCTATTTCATCTTCCGTGGCCATAATATGTATTTCTTTAAGCAGATAGATAATTATATTTTCTGACACAAGCATTCACTTTCCTAGAAGAGGGTACCAAGACTTATCCCATCCAGATTATTCTGAATATAATCTGCACAATGTATATACACACCCCAGCTCCTTACTGTCTGTTTACATGTAGCACTTACTGATCCATGAGCACAGCATCACCTCTCATCAGTATGCCAAGAGTAGAAAGTGTTGGTTAAATGCTCACATATCAAATCAAGAAGTGAAATAAAACAGCTGAGTTCATTTTGAGCAATTTCTACACTAATGGTGAAAGAGAAATATATATACATATATATATGCATAAGCCATGATATGAGTTATGATGTGATTATGGTAGTTTTGATAATTCTGCACATGTTATATATCTACATTTGTATTTGAAACTGATACTGTACAATATAAAGATGAGTGACAAAGATACCAAAAATTTTGAATTTTAGTGTTAAAAAACATGAAACGAAAAATGAAAAAAAAAAAAATGCCCACCAGGATAAATTGTAAGGTGGCAGAAAAAAAATAAAGAACTCTACATTTTAGGGTCGTTAGTGGAAATGTTTATATTTTCCAAACAAAAGACTATTTTCATTCCTAACTCCAAAACCTTTGAAATATCTGACCTCTTAGAATAAATTCCTTTACTGTCTAATTTAGCTGTGGGGGTTCAGTTTCTTTGCAATAAGCATACAGACCAATAATAATAATAATAGTACTAGCATTAATAAATCAATAAGCATAGCTCCTTATGCTATGTATATTACATATTAGTGAGATAAGTACTGTTATTTATATTATACAGATGCAATGATCTAGTTTAAAAATCAAGTTGTGGGTGTTCCTCAGAACACTAAGAATTCATCTACCATATAACCCAGTGATTACACTTCTGAGAATCTACCCCAAGTTTACAAAAATACTAATTTGAAAGGAAACCTCACTCCCATGTTTACTGCAGCACTATTTACAATAGCCAAGATATGGAAACAACCCAACTGCTTCAAAATAGATGCATGGATCAAAAAATTGTGGAAGATTTTCATAATGGAATATTATTCAGTCATCAATAAAGACAAATTCATGTCATTTATGGCAACATGATAAAACTGGAAGGGATTATGCCAGCTGAAATTAGTAGAAGGAAAAGATAAATACCAGATGGTGTCACTTATATGTGGATATAGAAAAACCAAACAAATTAAAGAAAAAGTCAAAACTAGCAAGTTGATCATAGAACTGAAGTGTACGCAAAGAGGGGAAAGAAAAGGAGGCAAAATAGGAGGAATGAACAGAAGGGAATATGGTGATGGTTCACAGGTAATATAGTGGTGGGGGAATATGCCTACAACAAGGCAAAGACTTTTTTTTTAATTAGTAAAAAAATATCAAGTTGCCTGAGTTCATCAGCTAATACAGGGTCAGGATCGAACCAAAGCACACTTATTCCTACTCTGTGGGGAACCACATTTATATTTCCATTTGTTCTTTTAGACATTGTTTATCACTTTGGCAAGAATTTGAATAAGTTCTAAGCAGGCACGGTGCCACCTAAGCATAGTCATAAGCATAGATAGTAAACGTTTGAATGTAGTCTTAATGCTGCAAATGTAATTCTCAGGGAGGATCCAATAAACTGTTTTGTTGAGAACCACATTGGTGGTAATAAGAATGTCCAAAGTTCTGTCTCTGGTATTCATTTCCTCTAGATTTTATTTCCCTGGATTTTTACAAGCCTTTACCAGCACATGATGATACCTTAGGAAAGTTAGACAAGTGAGAAATTAAATGTAAACATTCACCTCCTTCTGGGTTGTTGTTTGTTTATTAGAGGTGTTAGGACAGCTCTCTCTCAGCAAACTGCTTTCATGCTGCCTGAACTATTGTTTCTCTTACTGAAGTCACCCAGATAGCCTGGAAAGAAACAATGCTTTGCCATCACAACCGCTTCTTGAAAGATTCGCACAAATAAAAGAGCATGTTAAAGGCTGAGAATGATGGACTCTGGGAACTAAGACAATGCCTGCTGATGAAACATACCATCTTGCCAAGTGTTCTTTAGCTTGTGAAAATTAAATTATTCTAACTTTGGAACACATCACTTCAGTTATTTTTAAATTTCCAATTTTTTGCTGATGCGAGGTAACAAAGACATGGTGCTTAAAGTACGTAACTTACTGTAGAAAAAAAGAGCTGCATGTAATGTGGGATACACAGCACAAGTTAAAACACTGACACCACAAAGGTGAGGATCATAGGACAAATATTTCTTTACCAGCTATGGGTGGGATGGTGTCTTTATGATTTATTCTAAAATAACAAAACAATCTGAAACAATGAAGTGTTTCTCTGTGTCTCATGAATATATATGAATTCAGTTCATGACAGAACAAGTCATTGACTGTCTCTGCCAAGCAGCCTAAAGGGGATGATTGATTGTTTTATGCAGTATCTCGCACGGTCTGAAGGTACTTGAAAATCTGTGGTTGACGAAATGCAGAACACTGCCAAAAATGAATGTAACTCTTAAATAGTATCACTGATGACCAGAAGTACTTGAGATCTAATAATCATAAACCTCCCAAATCTATTATAGATATCCTTACATAAACTGTTTTATTATTTCTTTAAATAAAACTGTTACATGCACTGCAAAATAGATTTGATTACTTTTAGTTGCTCACTTCATACATGCCAATGGGTGTTTAGCAGAAAAAAAATGCTAAAATTAATAAAAGCAAGTGGTTTCTTGTTTTTTACAGTTAAATAAGAAAACTGTTCCTTTCTAAAATGTCAATTGCCTGATTTTTTATTTATGTCAATTCTAAAAATATATTTTTATATAATTAGGAAATAATTTATTAATGAAAATTATTTTTGAAATTTCTGGTCATTTGAAATCCTTTTTTTTTTTTTTTGGAGAAAGAAATGGCTTATAATTACCTCATCCATAAATAGGTTGTCCTAATTTAGATTCCCCCACTATGGACCCCAAAATATGGAGTTTTAGCCCTTGAAGGGCTATCACAGGAATCTGAATAAAGCCGGGAGAGTGAGGAGGGAAGACTAGGCCAGTATGGGCCTCTGTGCTGTGTTAAAGTAGCAGCTGGAGGACACAGGGACTCCACACACCAGAAGTCTCTGGGAAATAGAATTCCCACATTCTCCTTCAGAACAGGTGTCAGGCGTTTAGCGTTCAAACTTCTGTCCTCTCTTGGTTGAAGGTTGTTTATGGGGACATTAATTCCTCACTGCTGGGCTGTATATGGAAGTATACTATACCACAATGTATACACACCACAAAGGTGAGGATCATGAGGAAAGAGAAAAATTAAATAAATAAATAAATAAATAAATAAATAAATAAATAAATAAATAAATAAATAAATAAATAAATAAATAAATAAATAAAATTATTTGGGAATAAATAAAATATTTAAGGTTCATTTTCATAAAATTGAAATAACTGTGACATCTGATTTTTAAGTCTATTTGAGAACAGGGAGATTTTATAGCTTTTTCTTTTTCAAATCACAGCTACTTAGACATAAATTTATTTCATAAACTTCTTGGAATTGTCTTGCAGTAAAGCTGCAAAATATAGTAGTCATAGCTATTTCTGAGTATTATATGTGTGAGGATTAGATGAAGATAATTTAGGTAAGTTCATACTACAGTGCTGCTTCCAGTAGCAAAAGTGCTCATTATAATGCTTATAATAGTAAAAGTTCAATTAATACTAGCAACTAATGGGAAATAATCACTAAAGGTCGATGGGGCATCAAAAATGGTGAGCTGTAAACTACCCTGCTTTCTGCATTATTCCTAGCTCCACACTCCTGTGGAAGAGCATATCTCCCTTCCAATTGCCAAAGAAACTGAAAGAACAGGTGAGGCAATGGATGTGTCCACTAAATTTATTGTAGTAACCATTTCACAATACACATACATAAGGCAATTCATCCCATTATACTCTGTAATATTAGAAACATTATATGTCAATTATATCTCAATAAAACTGGAAAAAAATTAAAGAAACTTGGATGAGTGAGTCACCAAAACTGATTATCCTATTATTTCAAGAGATAGATGCTTCTAGTTGTGGGTGCATATCTCTAAATTTACTCTACTTGCCATGTCATTTAATTGATGCCTGGAATTGATCAATTAATTGATACCTCTAAAACTTAGTGATTTAGGACAATAATAAGTATTTTGTCACATTTTTGTTGATCAAGAACTCAGAGAGGGCTTTTGCAGGCTATTCTCACTTAGAGTTTCTCATTAAGTTATTTTTCGATACTGGCTAATGCAACAGTAACCTGAAGATTTGAATGGAGCTGAATGATCCATTTCCAACTCCTGAGACTGGCAAGTTGGTGATCACTGTTGCTTGGAGGCTTTGCATCCCCTGCAATGAGTCATTTGAGTGTCCGTACAGGATGGCACCACCTTCCTCAGGAACAAGTGACTCAAGAGGCAAATCTGGCAGCTGCAATGACTTACATGACCTAACATCAGAAGTCATACACCATCACTTCCACCATTTTCTACTCTACACAGAACTGGCACACAGAGTATGAATACCAGCAGACAATAATTATTGAGAACCACCTTGGAACATACAAAAATCTCTTGCAGAGTGTGTTTGTTTCAAAAGAGATTGTACTGCATAGAATCAGAAATACTTACAGTGCAGCAGAACATAGTCAAGAATCACCTTACACCAGCACTAAAGTAAACCTGAATTTTTCATCTGTATACACAGGCAACTGCAACTATACCCCTATGTCCTACCCTTTTAGGAAAAGCCTAAAGCAAGCAGATAATTGGTCAATTCTCAAGCAGAATTATTCTCAAAGTCATATTTAGCTTGGCCTAATCAGTGTATATAATGAATATGCAATTAAATACCTCTATAATAGCATTTATTCTTCACTTTGCCAACACCACTACATAGTTAAATACAACAAAGTATATATTATCTCCATGACCCTCTACAGCACTTAAACTTTGCCTTAAAGGAATGAAAATTATAAGTGTAAAGAAAAAAAGAACCAAAGGGGAAAAGAGGACAAAGAGTTCCTGAAGCAAGCTCACTCAGTTGTCCTTCCCTGTAGAGGATATTACAAGAACAAATAAAAGTCTTGGCAGTATCATGAAAGATTTAACATAGGCAGTTGAACAATGTTCTTGAGAGTGAAGTCTGTTAAACACTAAAGTAAGGAAATGGAAACTCCTTCTCAGGAGGTCTTTAGAAATAGGGAAGATTTTAATCTGTCTGGAAGAATTTAGGTGTGGTTTTTCTTGGGGGTAAATGGGTTGGTTTATATAACTCACAAAGTTTCTTCCATGATTTTTTGACCCCCTTCTATGACTTTTTTAAAAGTTTCTCCCTCACTTCACCCTCCCTACACACAAAGGCCCTTAGGTGCAGAGTACGTCATGACTCTATCACGAAGTTCAACCATTCCCTCTTCTGGGAAAGAGAAGACCACCCAGGCAAGCAACATACGCTGCTGCCTAAAGTCTATGTATTTGGCTTGCTGTAAATTATCTGTCATTTTATTCTTTATTTGCAAATTATTTTCAAAGCTTGTTCATCAGTATTATGAATTTTTAAAGTTTCTATTATTCATATCTTTTTTCATGAAGCATTCCTCAGGCAAAAAGATTCTAATTTTCAATACATCCAATAATATATGCATATTTTTAAAGTTCAACACTTTTAAGAAGAAAGTAGTCTGTAATTTATGTTTTATCCAAGCCTCATCATTTTCAATGTGTGTGTTCTCATGTGAAGAAATCCAATGCTTCCAACATATTCTTTGAATGTTATGTTTTCTTTTCTAAACAAACAATGTGATGATCAATTTCAACCTTATGCCCAGCTTCTATACAAGTATGTTTCCCATTAAAGTTCATCATAACTTTTCCAAATGTGTTTCTCAAACAAATCAAGATTCTTTTATCCCCACATAGCTAAATAGTCTTGATTTAATTTGAGAAAAAATTCACATATCAGAGGTCAACAGAAACTAGAAGGCTTAGCGCCACTGTTAAAAATTTCATTGCACTTATAGGAAAACTGAACAAAGGGTCAGGAAGAAGACAAAACTCACAGGCAAACCTGATCTCAGGCATACAGCAAGGGAGGGGGAAAGATGGGTCAAAACAGGGGAGGGAAGAGCACATGGGATTATAGTGATGGTGCACAGGTGCTGTGGTGGTGGGAAAATTATGAGGACTACACCTGAGGGGAGAAATCAAATATTGTACAAAAATGAATAGCAACATAAGAAAAAAAATTCATTGTATGTATGGAAAGATGTGCTGTATATCACCCATCACATCTAATACTCAAAATCTAGAACCCTTACCACCTTTTTACTCTGTGTTGTTTGTAACTTTCAATTTATCCATTCAGTGAATCCTGTTTTTTTAGCCTAATTTCAATCTGACAAGACAAAAACATATTGTCAGATATTAAAAGTATACAGCATGATAATTTGATATACATATGCATTTTGAAAAGGTTATTCCCATAAAGTTAATTAACCCCATATCTTACACACTCTATCCTCTCCTATTTTGGGGTAAGACTAGGCTCTACACTCAGGAATTTCAGTCACATATCAGTGTTTGGAACTATAACCATTCTATGACACATCAGACTTCACACCTTATTCACCTAACAGCTGAAAATTTGTACCCTTTACCAATCTCTTCCTTTCTCCTCACTATACCTTTTTAACAACTTTTCTATGCCCCATTTCTATTGACTTGACTCTTATTTTCAGATTCTACCTTTAAGTGATACCATATAATATTTTACTTTTCTCTGGCTTAGTTTACTTAGCATAAGGTTGATCTATGATGACAGAAATAGAATGGTTTCTTTCATTCTCACAGTTGAATATTATACCATTGTGCATACATGCAATATATTCAGTGTTCATTCACTCATTGGCAGATACACTTTCATCTTTGCTATCAGGAATAATGCAATTAACACCAGAGTACAGATACTCTTTCAATACTCTTTTTTACATTTTCTTTGGATATACCCAGAAATAGAATTGCTGAATAATGTGGTAGTTCTATTTTCAAGTTCTTGAGGAACTTCCATACGATTCTTCATTGTGGTTGCATAATCATGACTAATTTACAAGGGTTCCCTTCTTTCCTCCTACATCCTTTCCAACACTTGCTATCTCTTGTAGTCTTCATTGTAAGCACTCTTTCATACTTGAAGTGGTATCTCGTTGTGTTTTTGATTTGTATTCCCTTGATTATTAGTGATGTTGAACATCTTTTCATGTACCTCTTGGACATTTGAACATCTTTGAAAAGCTATCCACTTTTTTATCATATAATTGTCATTTTTTTCTCAGTTGTATGTGTACATCACATATCATCAACATTAATCCCTTTAATGGATATATTTTCTCCCATTCAAATGGTATCTTTCCATTTCATTGATGACTGTCTTTGCTGTGAAACAGCTTTTTAGTTTGATATAGCCCAATTTGTTTATTTCAATGAGTCATAACTTAATACTCAGGTTGTTTACTTTTGTAATTATGAAAAATGTTAAAACTAAGGAAAAGTTGAAAGAATTTTATGGGGAGCACTAATATCCACCACCTTTTACCATAACCTTAGCATTAGTCTTTTCCTAGTCCAAACCAATTCCATTTTGATTAACATGAAACAAAAATCATCCCTTACTCCCCATAATATGAACATGTCATCTTGAGAATTTTTGTATCAATGCATCTTCACCAGACAAAATTTGGAAGAACTTTATATTCTGTGACTTGAATTAGATTTTAAAAATGACAACAATATATTGAAATTAAAGAGATTTTATAATAAAATTTGAAAAATTCATTTCTAATGATTTTTCTAATACCAATTTACAATTATGAAAATCAATCAATATTATGGGAAAAAAACATTTTGTTTCCCCTGTATAAATGGTATTTCTAAATCATTGGTAACTAAACCATTGATCATTTATCATTGATGGTTTAAATGGTAACTAAATCATTGATAAGAGAAAACTTATATAGGAGAGTTACAGGAGATAAAAACTGAGGAAAATGATCCTTACACATCTCTTACTAAAATAAAGGGTCTAAATAAGCATCGTAGGTTGTTAAAGTGGAAGATGGACAGGGAACCAGATTGTGGATAATCAGACTATCAGAATGACAGTTCCTGAACCCACTGATTAACATTAGTGCCTCTAAAAGTAGAACTGATGACCTTATGAGATGAGGTCTCCAAATGATATAATAAGAAATATACCATGTCATCTGTAAAGTATGCCTCACTTGAAAAATAAAATCTAAATGCAGTATTTGAATCCAACTCTAACTGTAACTCCTAATTTATGGGAAATAGTAATAGAAGCACAAGATAAAGTTCCTTGAAGAAGCAAGGAAACAAATGTAGAAACTAGAACATTATATAGGAACAATGAACTGGTTTATTCAATAATTTAAGAATATTAAAATAGGGTTAAGTAGTAGATCAAAAAACTTAAACGCATTCACAGACTAATTAAATGCTAACTATGTACCTAGTTTGGATCCTGATTGAAATAAATAAATTACAAGAAGATATTTTTAACACAGTTGGGGACATTTGAACAGGGCCTAAAAGTTAGATTGGATGTATTTTATGATATACAAGGAAATAAAATGAGAGATAAAGTAAGCAATATATTCTCCCTATACATACATATGGTGATGGAAAAAGAAGGCACATGGGGAAGAATGGAGTTAAAAACAGTTTATTAGCTTTAAAATTTATGTGGTACGTGAAAATAGTGTTGGTGTGTTGGAATAAGTACCAAAAATTATGTTGATGTCATATTGTAATAAAAATGAATAAGAAATTTTATACTGAACAGTACTATAGTTAACCCTGTTTTGAGAAAAATAATGATTTTGCACTTGATCTTGGATTACAAGATCAAAATGATGATTTGCTACAAAAAGGAAGAGACTGAGTAAATTGGGTCAAGGGAACCAATCACATGGAGGTAGGTGGTAATTGGACTTTTGGTGAGTCTCATGATGTGGTATTACAGATGTCAAATTACAGTGCTGTGTCTTTATAACCTACAGAGTGTCTTCAAGTTAGTTGCATAAAAATTTTTAAAAATTTCAGCGGACCAATATGAAATTTCTTGAGTGTTATTTTTTAAAAAGCAAGGTTTTTATTTAAGAATATACAATAAACTAGTGAGATTTTTTCCCATTGATTTTCCACCTCCAGAGATTTAGTTACTCTGTGTGCCCTCCCACCTCACCCCCCAGCATTGTCTATAGCAGATATAAAGGCAGAAAAGAATTCCCAGGGTATCAGAGTGAGAAACAAGCAGAATGAATGTGGGAGTCACCACCAAACTCTACTACCTGAAACCTTGCCATTTTCCCCACTACAAGATATAAAAACAAAGCATCAAGGGAATCATGCCCAGGCAGATTTCTGGCACAGTCTGTCTTTAGCTGGAACAGACAGAAGAAGGAGATGGTCTACTAGATTCAAAGCTGTAAGATCAAGGAGAGGAAATAATGAAACTCTCAATTGCATTTGCAGACTTCAGGCTCAGCAAGCATTCCACCACTCAGTTAGCCTCCTTAGGCAAGCAGAAGCTTTCCCTAAACATAGAGGTTCAAATGACTCATTTCTTGGGAACGATAAACAAAACTTTGCTGGGTAAAGTCACTGCTTGGAGTCCTGGAGAAATTTGGCAGCAGCTTTGAGCTTCGCAGGGGGTCTTGTGGAGGCAACAGAAAAATGAGGTCACACAGTTTAGGAAAAGCCTCCTAACAAAGGCAAGAATTCAATGAGAAATTGAATGATGAGAAAACAGACACAAGTGGAACAAGGGATGATATTGATAACAGAGAAAATGAACAAGGGTTGGGTCAAGGAGGGTCCAATATGTCAACCAACCTGGTGGTGTTTGTGGCTGTGACAGGCAGGAGGCCTAAGAAAGGCAGACACAACAAAATAATGAGGGTAAAAAGAGAATGTGGAATAAAAAAAAAAAAGATATTAGGGGCAAGAAAGGAAAGCAAACAAATCTAAAAGTAGGTGCTACCCCAACCCACAGAACAACTTTATGTATTTTGAATGTATAATAATATATTTATACCTAACACATCCTGGAAAGAAAATAGCAAGATAAATTATCAAGATAAAATAGCAAGATGAACTTTTCCCTAAGATGTGCTATTTTTATGAGGCATTTAACTGCTTGGATTCTTCTTCTCATAGATGAACAGTATTCTTTGTCTTGATAAATTATAATAAAGCCATCATCTGTTATTTCAGAAAAATAAAAAATATAAGCAACTTTATAAAAGCTTGCTTTTACTATTTACTTTTCTCCATTTCAGTCTGTCACATGCTATCTCCTATGTCTTCCTTGTGCAGTCTCACTGTACACTTCAAAGGAGGCCACTCCATCAGAGGGGCTGGATCTTCCCAGTCTAGTTGGACCAACTGTCCTTCTCTCCCCTCTTCATTCAAATTCCTACTCCATGACAATTTTTTCCAGATTTTTCATACTTTATGCTTTGCCTATTTGTTATTGGGCTTTGTAGTATGATTCCACCTATCTGATTTTGACTTTTAAATATTGCTAGCTTCCAGTTCTCAGATTAGAGTGGAAGAAGAAAGAAAAAATTGGCCCAAATTTCAATGCTGGCTTCATGTTTGACTGACTTCAACTACAATGTTTGTTAACAATAACCTTTTCTGGGAGGTCTTACAAGAACTAAACCCCCTTTAGTCCTCAGTCTTTGGCTCCTAAGCCTCATTCTGTACTAAGTTACTAGCAACTTTGGTTATTTGCCCTCACCTGACAGCACTTAACATTTGAAACAGTGATTCTGAAAGCTTCACTACAGTCCACTGGGGGAATTTAACATATACTCATGCTAAGGTTCTGGCCTCAAGTGACTCCATTGCAATTGGTCTGGGTTCTGGAATATTTTGCAGCTCCACATATAATTTTGCATACTGTCCAAGTTAACACACACACACACACACACACACACACATACACAACCACCTAGAATCATATCCTAGAGTTGTGCTTGCCTGGATAGCACTACACCAACCTGAATATCCCCAGTCATTTACACTGACTGGCGTTTGTGGGGAGGTAACAGGATTGGACACATGATAAATGTCCTGTCCTAATAAAGAAATAGTACTAAAATTGATGGACCCAGCGTCATCTGGCAATATACTTTGGAACAATGCAGAATTACCTTAGTTCATTCAAATTAATTAACATGGAATCTAGATTAAAAGGATTATTCTGATTACAAGTAAGATGTTCATGATGCATTTGGTGTAGTATGAAGAAAAGGAAGAATGGAACCAGAAATTTGTGGTCTTCCTAGTAAAAGATCAATGACAAACCCAATTTATAGTAGTTAAACATTATGTGAAGAGAACGAGCCAGGCACTGAACAGAAGGAACCATAATGGTAGCTAGGAAATCTAGGGCCAACGATCCTGGTCCTACAGGAAATTAGAAAAGTCAGCATGAAATATGATCCAAATGATTCCAATGGAAGATTGTACAGAGATGATCAATATCTCCCCACTTGTGCTGTGCAAGTATAATCTGAAATCTGCCATTCTCATTAAAAAATGCTTCACAGGCCTGTCACGGTGGCTCGTGCCTGTAAGCTTCAGCCTATGAAGCAGCCCGGGCTAGGTAGGGATCACGGTTCGAGTCCCGTCTGGGGCCCATAGCGAGACCTAGTTCCAAAAAAATAGCAGGACGTTGTAGTGTACACCTGTAATCCCAGCTACCTGGGAAGCTGAGGCTGGTGAATGCGTGGCGGTGCTCTGGGTGACGAGAGCCTGCGGTTCCATGGGCAAAAATAGCGTACCTAGTTTCAAAAAAAAAAAAAAAAAGCTTCACTTTCTTTTCCTCCAAACATGTTGTACAGTCAGCATAAACTGAGCTATGCTCCAGTAATAAATAATGCTGACCCCACAAAATCTCATGGAACCAGTTCCACAATATAACTCAGTTCCTCTCATGTCCATTTGGGAGTCGGCAAGGGAGAGAGTCATTCAGTAGTGATTTAGGAACTCAGACTGATAAAGCAGCCACCATCTCAAATGCTACTCATCTTCACATCATAGCAAAAGTGTCCGGAAGGGTCTTTAAATAGCATTTAAGTGACTCAGTTCAGAAGTGATCCAAGTTATTTTTATGTACAATTCATTGACAACTACTCACTTGACCCTACTCAATCAGTAAGGTTTGAAGATATGCAACCTAGCCATGTGCTACAGTGTGCAAGGATGTGAACTATGACACTTTTATGGAACCTCACCTTCAATGAGAAAAAGTCAACATTTTCTTTTCCATGGAAACCTCTATGAATAAAGATATGAAGGCAAGAAATTTTGTCTTTTATTTTTTCTGATGCTTCCCTAGGGTTTCAAATACTGCCTATAGCATACACCATAAATATTAGTGGGGGGTGGGGCAGATGAAACTTGTGAGAAATGAGAATAGACAGAAAGGTCAAAGCAAAGAGTAACATTATCACTTATAAGAATGATAACTTACTATCATTTTAAAAATCACCAAGAAATTGTGGTTATATGATTCACCAGTTATAGTGGCATGATGCTCTCTCTCCACTTTCTCATATTGCTCCAGATTCAGATCAAGAGCCCTAATTCAGATCAAGAGCACTATAGATTGTGATATCACATATTAACCACAGTAAGTCTTCCAATAAGAAAAGGAGGGGCAAAGAAGTTTGTCGTTTGCCTTACCCTCTATGACACTTATCTCAATAAACTAGAGCAATACTTATGATCTTGAATAAATATTATTCTTGTATGGGCAATTTTAATCATTTGTAGTGCTCTGCGTTTTCTCTAAATTAATATATTAATTTAAGGCAAAGCACTCCAGTTGAGCTTTTCTCTTCATTTTAATTTTAATTCATATCTTAATAGAAATTGATTTCACTTTCAGTGGTTTGTAACTTCTGTTACTCATCAAATTTTACCCAAAAAGTCTTTGACATTTGTGAAACAGATTAGCTTAAGAAAATGCTCAAGACCACTGAAACCCAGAAATGAATTTGTCAAAAATTAAAACCATACAAAGAGAACTACCATGCCATCTCGAGTGGGTCAGGGGGCCCCCACTCTTCTTCCACTCTAAGTCTATTCCCAGGTATGGGCACATTCTCTCTTCCCTAGGCCCAGGACTCTTCCAACTCCCCACTGGACTCTGTGATCAGTTGTAGCTGCCCATTGTGGCCAGGCTGCGTCCTCCCCTTGACTATAATGCTTGACTGCACAGGACAGGCTTGATCATTATGCAGTTTGAATGTCACAGGGAAGCCCACATGAATGCAGGTAACACCAGAGATTCCTGGATGCCGGTCTGTAGCTCTAGTTTTGGCCTCTGGATACCAATCCTCTCCCTCAGATGACTACTTTGACATTCCTGTATTGTATTGACTTACATCCTTCTCCAGACATTTTCCTTCTCAACACCAAATTCTGCTTTCTTCATCAGAATGACACTGTGACCAATCGCCTAAAACCCTTCTAGTCTTGTTTCAAGCATTTATCGGTTTATAAAATCTGTAAATGTTCCTGACTCCATTTTTACAGCAAAGATAGTGTAATAAAGTAAAATCTCTTCTCATCAGTAAATGTGGCCCTATTGTATCATTCTCAAGCAGCTGTTTGATTTCCACAGAACAGAGATTCAAAATTCTCTCTTATGCTTTTTTTCTAGGCTTCTGTTACAGAATACTTTGGCACTATAACCTCACCCTCATACCCGATCACTATACCCCCTTGGCAAATAAGGGCATGACAACCTTGGCCACATGGAGGTGGAGGTGGATCGTGCTTGTCCCTCTTGGTGATCCTGGGTCAGTTACTTAACTCTGTACCTCAGTATTCTCATTTGTAAAATGAGCTCACTGTAGAAATTTTGCAAGTAACACAGCAAAAAAAATCTATGATTGCTTTAGGTTTGCTTTCTGGTGACAAGACAATGCAGTTATGATAGAAACTGATCAGAACTACTATAACACTGACTTTTTAAATTAATTAATTGATTGATTGATTTTTAAGTCTTTAAGTCACAACCTCAGTACATGGTTATTGGGATTGTGATACTGATGTAAAACTCATCTATTCTATTTAAAATTCATTTCTGGCAAAAAAAAAAGGGCCAGTTTCTTATTTTTCTATTTCTAATTGATAAATATCAGCCAATTTTTGTGCTCTGTTTCTATCAATTGAGAGAATAATTCTGGTGGGAGAATAATTCTGTGTATTTTTAAATTTATGAAAGCCAATCACACTTATAGGCTATATGTACTACAGCAGCAATGTGAAGCACCATCATTGCTTCCTATCCTGACAACTCCCATTTTTTCTGAGTGGAAAAATAAAAATTTTTTTAAATTTTTAACATTGCTATTTGCTCTATCAACTTGCTTCTTGCATTAGACTGCTATCAAAATTGCATGGTTTTAACTCAGTGGAATGAACTGTTGCTGTGTAAGCAGTCTGCATGAAGGAGGGCATAGTGTAAGAGACCAAACTGGGTGAAGAGGCAACTATGCAAAGAGCGAGCCCATATCTAGGGTCCAGAACCTCAACCTGTTATAGGAGCACTATACTGGGTTGGAGGTGAGGGAGAACTGGGTACAGTGATAGAGTTCAAGTCAACTTAGAAGAGCGTCTTTATGAAAGAGGGAACAGCTCTGTGGGTGCTTTAGGACCTCCAGCATCCTGCACAGGCAGATGGGTGTCAACTGTCAGCCTCCATGTTGAATTAGGGGAGCACTTCCCTGGAAGGCAACTTGGCACAGCATAGCAGAATGGATGATGATTGTCTCCCAACAGTTGTCATATCACTACCTTACACATGACTGAATGTACATGGGCATGTGACTCAGTTCTGACCAATGCTACATGAAGGGAAGCATTCAGGGCAAGGTTTCAGGAAATATGACCTCCCAAGAAAGAGACAATGGGAAGTAGGAACTCCTTTTCCTCTCAATAGTGACATGCTGGTATCTGAGACCTGGAACCAATACAGCTGTTTTGTAGTGGGGCAAGGCATCTTGAAGAGAAAGTCAATATAGACAAGTATAGGATTTAAAACAAGCAGAGATTTAGAGTTCAAGCTCTGACAGCAAGATGCCTGTAACTGCTGTTTTTGTTAATGGAGGTAAGACTTTTTTTTTACTGTTTAAACACGTTAGAGTTTAGCGTCCTGTTAGAGCAATGAAAAACATCCTAAATAATAACAAAACTTTCCTCCCAAGTTACCGCCGATGACCACCAATGAATCTGCTAGTTAGTTCTGCACGTGATGAATTAGAGGGACTTAAAATTTGGGTATATATGTTGGAAGCAAGCACCAGGATCATTTATGGATAAACAATATAGGATCCAGAGCTTAAAAGCTGCCCTAGGAAAAAGTCATAGCCAGAATTTATGATTTCTCAATGGATCTTTCCCATGTGGAACTCCAGACAAAAGCCTCAGGGTCATTCCACCAGTTAATTGAAACACTTTTAAATGTTCTTAATTAACATATGCTAATATAATATAATTATGCTATAACATAATTTGTTATGCTACCATAGCTATGCAGTTTAGACATGATCCCTGTCTAAGTAACACAATGAAGTTAATAAAAACTAGTTTATTCAAATATAAATAGTATTATGAGAAAAATGGGGTGGGAGGAAAAAGTAGCCATGGGGTAAAAAGTGAAGTTTGGAAGCTAGAAGTCTTTAGTGAAGAAACTGTCAAGTTTACCAATCTAATAATGTTTTGATAAATTTTCTTGTCAGGGGACTTCCGACAGGTAATTCCTGAATTTTTGAGAAAACAGAACCAAAAATATCAAGAGATCATGTCAAAGAACAGAATAATTTTGATTGAAGAAATCATCTTCAGCATGGACCACACCAAAATAAACAATTATAGGAATGCACATGTAATACTTTGAGTCATTAATTTGTAAATGACAACAATCGGAAATAGGGGATTTTCTTCACCGAAAAGACATCCTAGTTACTAAAGCTGTGATACAAACTATAACAAAAGTCAACAAAAGAAAATTGTAAAGGAATGTAGGTAATAGTACCAAAGGCAGGATGCATGACATTTTTCACCACGGAAAATGACAATGGATGGATGGATTAACTAACCATACAGTCATATGTTGAAAATACAGAAAAGATTATTTAAAATAATGTCGCATAAAGAGCTTAGTTGACTTCCTTTTGTTAAATGGTATTCACACTTTCATGACAGAATTTGCAAAGTTTATGAGTAAAAGAAGGAATGCAATGAAATAATTTTTAGACCACCTACATGTAACACACATTAAATTACACAACGCATTCCTTTTAGTAAATGGTCTTTTTATAACATTCATTCTGGTTACTGATAGAAGCTGCAAACAGCATTATGATATTTAATTAATTCTCTAAATGCAGCTGTACTTCATGTTCTTGGCAGATAGCCAATAATTTCAGTGTTAATTTTGCAAGAGAAAACAATTTTACAAGAAATAATTTCAAATTTTTCTATTAGTTCCTGCTCTGGGTAAGGAAAAAGTGGAGGGTAGTGCAAGAAGATGACATTTCAAGTTGTTTGTAAATGCACAGTTTACATTTCAATAAAAATGAGGGTCAATGTGAGCAGGAGATAGATTGAAGAAATGACACGTGTAGGTGAAAATGTCATAATATTATGAGGCACCCACTCAAGATGGTATACTTCATTAACTAACTTGGCTAGCCTCTTGATTTAAGGGAGAGAAATCTAATGCAAACCAGCTTAAACCCCAAAAAAGGAGCTTATTAATTTCTGGAAAGCAAATGTGGAGCTGACTTAGAACCAAGGCCTCAAACACCACTAGCCTTTATCTTCTCTTGTTCTGTGTGCAGGTTTATTTTTGCTGAAGATTCACTTCTATATATAAATAAATGAGGCTGATGACAGCTTCTAGGCTCATACATAAACAGTTTAATTATTAGATAATCAGGAAGGACTTTCTGTGACTGATCAGTATCTGTTGCTAGACTTGTGAGAGCTAATTGAGTTTAGGTCCCACCTTTATATCAAAAAGTGTGAGCATGCAGATCTTCCTCTAAGTCACTGGCTCTTTAATCATCTCATTACATGGGTAATGTAGAAAAAGGAATACTCAATGGCAATATATTAAATTCAGCTCTAATTAGTCTTAATTATACATGGATTAGACAGTTTGTAGAAAATCATCATATTATAAAGACAACCTCTAGTGTAAGAGAAAACATTGCAAGTCATATAACTGGAAATACATAATCAATTCTTAAAACTCAACAACAAAAGTAATTAAAAACAGGAGAGGTATTAAATAAACATTTCTCTAAGAACTACATACAAATGGCCAACAACTTCAAGAAAAGATGTTCAACATCATTGTCATTAGGGAAATGTAAGCTGAAACCATGAGTATTGGTGAGAAGAAAGCTTCTCACTGCTGGTGGAAGAAAAATGGTACAGTCACTGTAGAAAACAGGTTGGTGGCTACTCAAAAACTTAATACAAAATAACCAACCATAAAGCCCTGAAATTTGACTCTTAGGTCTATACCTGTAATAACTGAAGACAGGTGGTCAAAGAAAGACTGAATGTAAGTAGTAGCTCTAACATTGAATGGGTGGTTATATAAATGCAGTATACATGCAATGGAATATTATTTATCTGTTAAAAGGAAAAAATTATTAGTACATGCTAAAATTTGTATGAACCTCAAAGAATTTCTACTATGTGAAATAAACTAGACTCAAAAGCCTACATATTGCAGACTTCCATTTATATCTAGAACAGGCAAATCCAAAAAAAAAAAAAAAAACAGTTTGCTGGTTGTAAAGGGTGGGAAAAACAGAGGAATGGGGAACAAGTGCAAAAGAGTTACATACTTTCTTTTGCAAGTAGGAAAGATGTTTTGAAACTAAATGGAAGCAAAGGTTGCACAACAACATAAATGTATTAAATATCAGTGAATTGTAAACTTCAGAATGGCTAAATTTTGTTATGTGAATTTCACCTCAAAATTTTTCTTTATATATTACCAGCATACAAGTTTTACAAATACTTCATTTTCTGGACCGAAATATTTTAATGCTCAGAAAGAATTTTAATGCTTTCAAATAAAAATACTATTTGAAAGAAAATATTCTAATTTCTTAGTATTTGATTTACTTACAGGGGTGATTTTTAGAGTTTTTTTCATGATATTAGAATATCACTAGTTACACTTATATACTTAGAAAATAAAAGGCTGTTTCAGTTAAACTTTATTTCAGTTCAAGTAAAAACAACCAAATATCGTTAGTTTTGCTGTGGTTCTGTATTTCGTGGTTCTGTATTCCAAATTTTTCTTTCTGCACTTTATTCATTTGCTGCCTGTATCCACCTTAACTACTACATATCATTGAAAGAAACGTTAACAAAACTGGTAAAAGTAAAAGGAGGAATTGAGGGAAAATTGCAGGAAAGAGAACTCCAGCACTGACTGGAGTCTTCGTCTTCCGATTTTTATCGTCCAGCTCTCCAATCATTGCGTGTTGACTTTGCATTGACAGCCTACCAACTTCAAAGGCCAAAACTTGTTGGCAGTGCCATTATACATGATAGTCTATTTTAACTCCTCTTCTTCACTCTAATGGTAAGGGCAGGATTCCCACCCTAGATATATGGGAACAGTCAAATGCATGACACCTGCCCTTCGGTTTGGAGGAAGACACTATCTCTTTCTCCCAAGACTGTTCACTATACAAATATCCTTTAAAATACAGAACTGAACAAAGACGGTTGGTATTTCTTCTCATAAGAAGGGTAGTAACATGACACTCATGTATATATCCATGAAATTCCAGCATTCCATTATGATTTTCGTTTTGTGTAAACGTGTAAGCAAGTTGTTACTGTCAATTAAGATGGCATGTTTATTTTGCCTAAACTTACAACAATGAAAATGTCAATACGCTTATCAAACATCACAAGAAAAGATTCATCTTTTTATATATGTAAGAATATGCTTTGATTATGGATGATGCATTCCTTATTCTATGCCTATTCTACACAGTAGAAAGCAGTAAGTTATGATTATTTTATTTCATAAATATTGTTTTTACTTAGAAAAATAGCATTCAGATTGATCATTAGACTTATTCAAGACAAAATTAGAAAGAAAAAAATTATGTATCTTTTATGACCATAAGCATAATTTTCTTCTAATACATTTTTCCACTGAAAAATTATTCTTAAAAAACAATTTTTATGTGAACATCTCAATAAGAATGTGTTAAGGAGAGTGTACTTAAACAATAGATTTTTTTTGTGCTAAACTTCCAGTTTCAGAATAAGCTGTTGAAGAAACAGAGTTCCAGAGACAGTAAGTGACTTAAAGGTGGCCAAAAACAAGTTAATGTCAGACCTGAGACTAAACCCCACATGCCCTGACTTGGAGCACAAGGCTCTTTCTTCTTATCCAAACCCACATACATGATATGATAGAGCTTTCAAACTGGGGTATGCACACCCCTGCAGGCAATGGCTGCATGCCAGGAAGGTAAAGCCACAGGATAAACACAGGGTGTTTTGCTTCAATGTAAATATTACTCAAAGATTTGAGGAGTTAGAGAGAATCACTTTATTTTTCTATTAAGACAAGATTGATTATAAAGGAGAATGTATATATTGCATGAATTTTTAAAATTTCAGGCTGGATTCCTCAGGCTATAATCCCACCCCATCAAGGTAAAAGTTCTCTGTTCATTTGCTAAAAATATTCCTTTTGTAAAAATTTTATACCTCCATTGTAAGGATATCAAGGAAGGACCTTGTATTTAAAAAATGTCTTCTTGGACCTCCATCTTTGACATCCATAATTAAATTGCCATCTTTAATTCTCATGATCAGCTAAATTATATACTTTTATTGAAAGGAAAGAGTATGTTAAAACCTTATTTTTTTTGAAAGAATTATTTTCCTATGAACAGGATGACTTTTAATACTAAAATTTTAGTCAAAATAAACTAATAGTTATTCCTGTTATGTGACTCTAAAACATCTGCATAATATACAAAATTGTGCAAGCTATAGGCATTTCCACTTTTCTATGTAGCATATTGGTGAATGATAATCTGAAATGTTCTAATGCATATTAACAGCGAAATGAAAAGTAAGAGACTCGTCAGTTATTGCACACATTGTTATTCAGTGGACCGTTACTCTTGCCTGATTTTCGATTCTGGGATAAAATCATTCAGGCGGTTCTCAGATGACAATTGTTTCATGAGAACTGGGAGGACTTTTAATCATGTCAACAGGCCCAAAATACTTTTAGACGAACTAATAGAGTGCACAATTGAATTCTTCACTGAAGTATTTTTTAATACAAGAAGCTGGACCCATTTAGAAAGTTACATTAAATTCCTAGAGTTCACAGGCCAGGCACGGTGGCTCGTGCCTGTAAGCTTCAGCCTATGAAGCGGCCAGGGCTAGGGATCGCGGTTTGAGTCCTGCCTGGGGCCCGTAGCAAGACCTAGTTCCAAAAAAATAGCTGGGCATGGTGGCGCGCGCCTGTAATCCCAGCTACCTGGGAAGCTGAAGCTGGGAATTGCTTGAGTCTGTGGTACCCTGGGCAACGAAAGCCTGCCGTTCCATGGGCAAAAACAGCGAGACCTAGTCTCAAAAAAAAAATTCCTAGAGTTCACAGTTAAATTTGGAGCCAATAAATCACCCATTTGGTTGAATCAACCTTTATTAAAAGTATAGTGTTAGGCTCTAACAGAAAATAGTGGTAACACAAACATAATCTTGACTCTAAAGTTTCCCAAATTATGTTACATAAGTAAGATTCCAAGATAGTCCATGCTAGAAGTTCCAACAGAATAAGTGAGACACGAATTTAAAAAAAAAAAATTTTCAAGAATGGAAAAGACTGGCCAAATATTAGCTCCATTTAACCATTTCCGGCCAGAGGAAGCATGTTCAGCCGATAAAGTCAACAAAGTGTTCCAATTGCATGCACCTGGAATATTAGGGGCTACCACCTCCATCTCCATAGCAAGATTAGGTCTAGGGTAAGTCACAGGTCCTTAATACCAAATTGTAAGGGGCACCAAAAAATAAAATAAAATAAAAATAAATATTGCAATAAAAATAAAACATTGGCAATAAAAATAAATATTGGCACAATTTTTTAAGAAAATCAACATGAATGCAAAAATAACAGGAAGAATAAAATATCAATATTTAAAATAAGGTCAGAGTCAGCACTGATTTTTTTTTTTTTTTTCTTTTTGACCTCAAACTCCACTAGGTCTCCGCAGGGCATGCTTCACACACGACCTTCCTCCTCCCCATATGTGGTCAGTGGTCACCAGACACAGCTAATTTTCTGAAAACTAAATTTCATGGTGCTCAGATTTCAGTGACTGAAATTATTATTACATGATGACTGACACTGGGGCCCTTCGTCCATGCTTGGAGTCCAGAATAGCCAAGCACTGCCCCACCCCCGCCCCCCTCATCCACAGTCCGCATCACTGCACGCTGGGAAAGCGCAAGTGTATCCAAGGTATGACGTGGTGGGTGCTGCAGGGTGCTATGTGTAAACGTCACAGAAGTCAGGACTTTGTTTCAAATCTTGCCTACTTTGGATTGGCTTTTAGTTGATGAGAGAGGAGTAACTGTTGGTTAACAGAACAATGAACGGAGGACCAGGTTGGGTGGGTTATAAGCGCTGCCGGCCTGGTGGTGTCCTGATCACCTGGCACCAGAACCATCTCTTCCAGTGCCTTAGGACTACTGCTAGAAACTCACATGGAAAAGAGCCTCAGGGTAAAGGGCGCCCTTTTTTTTTCAGACTCTGAGACCCTTGGATTATTGCCTCAAAGCCCCAGCCTTCCCACCCCCGAGTCCAGAGTGGAGTGTGTGGAAAGATGGCATACCCCACCAGATATTCAATTGAGTTAGAGGCCTGTTACTTCCTGGGTAGGGTTAGGGGACCTGATCCACACTAATAGACTTAAATTTAGTCTTCCCTACTTTTCACCTGAAGCTAAAAGTAACTGTGGAGTTTAGCTAGTAAGGTCATAAGGTCATGTAAGTCATGTGAAGTTTTATCTCTCCAACAGATTATGTATAACCCTGAAATGCTGTTCCCCTAAAGTATAAATTGACATGTTAAGAAGGGAAGGCTTTTTTGATAAACAATACAAGCAAAGAATGCTGGGGCGGGGAGGGGAGGATGTTAGTGAACATCAGAATTGTGTGACCTAGGAGTGAGCAAGGCTTGCTAGAGGTTTCAGACTTGTCTGGAAAGTCTCCAGGCTGCCAAGATTTTACCTCTGCAATGAGGTTATAACTACTCATGCTCTCACAAATAGTAGTGTGTCTGTCATAAGTAGATACAGGAGTTTTTCTATCTCTATGATATGTAAATAGTCAGTCTCTTCAATAACTGAATGCAGAATCATTCTTATGGGGTCTGATAAGTCCACAATTTTAAAGCTTTTTTTCTGTGTATTTTCTCTGTTTCTGATCCCCAGGCATGGTAAAGGAGAAAGGTGCTGTTCTCTCCCTTGTGTTAGAACTGTTTACACCCCAATTCTGGGCTGGATAATTTTTATTTTCCAGCTTTATTAATGAGTTAATTGGACTTCTGACTTTCCTCACCAGGTTACTGCACTGCTTTCCAAGTTCACTACTTCTTGTGAGTAATATCCTCTATTACCCACCATTACACTCTAGATTCAAATCCTTTCTTCTTGAAATTCCCCCTCTCAGCAACCGCTTTTGTTTTTCCTACCAGCTTTAGATACTTGTTTCCTTTCCCAGCTTGGTTCTATCCTCCATCCTCCCCCCATAAATGTAAACATATCACAGTGATCCTCAACACATCCCACTGTCTCTTCTATGCTAACTTGATTCATTTTACCTACTCTCCTTGATATCACTGGTGAGATCTATCCCCTACTTGCCCCTTTCTTGTAGACACAACACCTCCATGTCAGCATTTCATAGCTTAATTCACTATCTCTCCTAATCACACCTTTCTCATCAGCATCACATTATCATCATTTATGACAGGATTTACCCTTCTTCTCAGCCTCCCGTGTCTTGCCACTTTCCATGGATTATCTGAGCACAGAGAATGTGTCCTATCTGCTCACTGCTCCTTCCCACTTCTGCCCACTTCCTGGGAGGAAGACTCATTGGCCCTGGGCTTTGATTTCCAGAGGCAACTTTGCTACCCCTGTAGCTCTCTCTGCATTCCAGTCATCACACCTATTGCTACTAGAGACATCTTCCTCACATCTACCTTTATAGCATCTTTTTTCCATTTTAAAAAGTTTATATTTCCTTAAAACTGAGTGCAGTGCTCAATTATCCAGTTGTTGTTTAGTATATATTTTTTGAATATCAGTAAAGTAAAGGCACTGAAAAAAGAAGGAAAAAATCTTTAAAAAATTACTTGATACTGGATATTTTTAAAAGAAAAAATGCGGGAGAAATGTTATGGAGAAGAAATCAGAATTTTGTTAGTCTTCCCTAACATTACTTCTACTATGTGCTTACATATACACTATACACATATACATACATACCATTTAAGATTAATTCTAAGTTACAGATTACAAAAAAGTATAATGGGATTTTTAATTAGCCTTCTCAGGATCTATAAATAATTTTTTGTTTGAGTACTGATAAAAGCATACTCTGAGCCTGAGTTTCAATGTTATTTAAATATGATGCCAATCTACCCTTCTTAATTTATTTCTTGAAATTTCCTGTCTCAGTAGCCAAAGGCTGTACAGTCCTACACTCCTCAAATTTTCTTCCTCACTTCTCCATTTTAGTGTACTCACTTTCCTCTGACTAAATTGCTCATCCAACAATATTGTTTTTAATTTCTCCTCACCCTTTCCAGCTCAGCCTAATGTTCAATACTGCCCTGAAATTTTCTGAGTTCCTAGGCTGAGAGTTATTCTTCTTTTGGATTCATGAGAGCATATTTTCCTTTTCTCATAGCTCTTAATACTTGAAATCCTCTATGATAGGATTGAAGAGCCCTTCCTTCTTCTACTAAAAGGTTTGCTCAAAAAAGGCTTACTTAGCACCTTGCCTGATTCATTGCTATGTTTACTAGTCCTGAACTAAGTAAACACTCAGTAGCTTAAGGCTCAGTGTATGACTGAATGATCTGGTTAGACCTACTCTTTTAAAAATGTTCATGTTTAAAGAATGCTTGTTTGTGTGCAGCTGCTGTGGAAAATAGTATTGGTGACTCCTCAAAAAAATTAATCACATAATTGCCAGATGATTGAGCAAATCCACTTCTGAAAACATACTCAAAGTGAAAGAGAAACTTCAACAGGTATTTGTCCATCCATGTTCAAAGCAGCATTATTTACAAGAGCAAAATAGTGAAAAAAAAAAAAACCAACCTGTGTTTATTGACAGATAAAAGGAAAAAAACAAATGTGTTGTATACCTAAAATGTAATATTACTCAGACTTTTAAAAAGGAGAGGATTGCTGACACTACAACATGCATAACTCTTGAAGACATTATGCTAAGTAAAATAAGCCGGTTACATGTGACAAATATTGTATGGATTCCTTTACAGCAGAGAGCATAGTCAAATACATAACCCAAAAAGTAGAAGGCTAGAGATTGAGGAGAGGGGGAAGTAGGGAATTTAATGGGAACATGGTTTAAACTTGGGAAGTTGAAAAAATTCTGGAAGTGGATGGCGGCGATGGTTGCACAACAATGTAATGTACTTAATGCCACAGAACTGTACAGTTAAAATAGTAAATTCTGTGCTGTGTATATCTTGCCACAATAAAAGAAGTTCAGGGCAAGAATGCTTGTTGTGTTTCTTTAGATGAAAGGAGTTTGCTGCTAGTGAAGCTGTGTGTTGATTGGGAACTGGAACTGGTCCACCTCGGATTCACTGAAACTCAAAACTTCTTGGCACGTTTTCGTATTCTTTGGCACTTTGACATTAATACTTGTTACCAGATTTATACAAAATTTTGGATTGAGGAGAAATGTACCTTGATAAAAGGTTGTGTAAATAAATGATCATAAAGTGATTTGCATATTTTACTGATAGCTTTAATTTCCCCTTTCCTGTATTCATTTTTAAAATTTGATTTAAATCTTTAAATATTTATTCTATGGCTAAAATGTTCAGAATGTTTATTAATTTCTGATTATTAAATTCATATGTGTTTATTGTAAAGTACTCAAATATTATTAAAAAGTGTATTGCTTAGGAAGTGAAAGTTTCCCAGGATCTCAAATGATTACTTTTGTTTGGAGTGTGTGAGAATCATGTATGCAAATAAATATCTTTGGTAACAAAAGTATTATTACACTTACATGTATTGTACTACTAATGGCATTTTTCAATTAAAAATTCTTTTGAACATCTTTATTTGTCTAGATATCCATCTCTCTATTTTTAAACTACTAAACAATGTCCCATTGTGAAGTTACTTCTTAATTTAACCCAGATTCCAGTGAATTGGGAGTATTTCACAACTATAAATCTTGAGACTTGCTGAGAAGAACAACAGTATTCACGTTTTCTTTGTTCTCCAGTTTATTTCTGAGTGCTAGAGATAGAAAGAGGGGATCAAAATAATTTTATAAGTTCAATCAATAACTGCAAATTTTAAGTCTTTAAGATCTTTGACTGATCTTTAGAGTCTTGAGTAAAGTTGTAATTGGTAAAGTTGTAATTGACTGTGTGTTACAGAAGCTTATGTAGTTTAAAAACATCCAGATGCCTAAAACTGAAATGGGTTTTTCTAAGTCCCAAATTCACCTTGCTTATCAAGGTCACAAAATACCATGATGGATGCCCACGCCCGAGTCAGTGATTCTCTGAGCTCCAAGATACAGCTTGTGTAACAGGGTAAAAAAAGGAAGTTTGGGATTATAAATTAACAATCGATTTCTATCCCTAGGATACTACCTTCCTGTCTTCTTTAGATATTTACTCATCCTACTTAGTCTAACTCTTAAAGTTCTTATAAATAAAAAAATCATTGTCAACATTTCATACACCACTTACTGGAATTATAGCCTCACTGTCCACAACAAAGCCAGGTAAAGTTCGGTAAGTGTTTCCACACTGATAACTACAGTATGTGTCAGCTTCCAGAAGTGTAATGATTATCGTTCCACTTTTGTTGTGTCATTTTAGTTTTACTCTTCTATGGCAAACTACATTTGGGCTTTAATTTTTTCATGTCATCTTAGGCTATGTGGCCTGTGAATGTTATTTGGCAATTTTGAAAGGAATCTTAAGAAAAATAAGCCCTTAAATAGCTGTTGCTGGTTTTGTATTTTCTAAACAAGCTAATGAGAATAAAGATTGCTTCCTTTCCACCAAAAGTTCCCAGGATGTAAGTTTGTTATTAACTTACAAAAAACAAAGACACTGTTCCCTTGTGAAGCAAGGGAAGTATGTTTGTTGATTTATTCACCCACTCATTTGACATTTATTGAGAACCGTTTCAGGGTGTCAAGTACAGTACGTTAGAGTGGACACAAAAAAGAATCTTCAATGCTAATGTATATTCTATCTCCTAATCCTCCCCCTCCAATTGTGAAACTGGGTGTTTTCTGTAAATATGGAAAACCTACCAAATATGAATTTTTCTTGTTTGAAGAACATTTACCAATAATTACTTAAAGACCCAATTATCCTGCCTCATAGAGAATCGAAGGCTTGTTTTTGGTGTATATGTACACATACACATTTTTTCTCTTTGATTAAAAATTATTTACACATCTGTGCCCAGGATTAAGGATAATGAAATTCAACCACAAAAATGATTAAATAATATATAATTGTAGTGTTGGAATTTATCAGTTTAGAGTGATTGCCTCCATATTCACCTTTCTTTTGATCTTCTTGTAGACGTTATTGTTATTGACTGTAAATGTCTCAGTATTTTTGCTCAGTGGAATGTGGCTTGACAGATTAATTATATGTTATCAGGCAGTTGAAGATCAACTAAAGATATGTGGCCACAAAAGGGATGCTGATGTCTTTGAGCTCTTCCTTTCTCAAAAGTAAGTATATTTTATGTAAGAAATAGAAGACCCTCATTTTATAATAGATTAAATACTCTTTTCCATTGTTTCCTTCCTCAGGTCTGTAGAGAAAAGGAGCACTTTCCCAGTACTATTACTGGGATACAGGGTCTTTCTTGGAGAGGCAAGATATGGAAATGAATATAAGCAAAGGGCATGAGATTCAAGCTGAGTTTGAACTCTAGCTCTTTCTCTTCCAGTTAGGTAATCCTAGGCATTCCACAATAACCTCCCTCTTAGGGTTGTCAGGTTTAGCAAATAAAGTAGAATGATTAGCTATATATAAACTCCCAGGAAACTGGTAATTAGATTTTTTAGGTATAAGTATATCCCATACAACATTAGAATATTTACTATTTCTCAGCAACTAGGTAACCTGTATTTTATATGGCAACCATATTTCCTGCATAATAATGCTACTTGCTTCAGAGGATTGTTGTGAGGATTATGTAAGTTAGTAAAAGATAGGAGAGGATTCAGTGCATTTAATATTATTACTATCTTTAGAATAATGATTCACGATGCTCCTATGCTATAGTAATAATACCATTAACTATAACCCCTATGTAACAACACCTGTGTTTATTATATTGGCAAGTAGGAAAACCCTTTCCTTGCTTAGCAGCTCCCTTTGAATCCACTCCAAGTCATCAAAGTGGTAGATAGCAAAGTGGGGTCTTCTACAGAGAAATCACGTGCCTAACATACAAAGGTGAAGAATAAGGAAGTTATGGGTTTGGTTGAACTCTGATACCACAGTTTTCTTGGGTCAATAAATGACATCTGTGCAGTCACAGTTGCATGTAATAACAATGACCCTATTCTTTCCTCCAACTCTTACTGATTTTCAATCTCTGTGAAGTCTATGAATCATTATAATAGCTAAAGCTATATTTATACTCCTAACATTGCTGGAATATATCTAAAAAAGAAACATTTCATTATTAAATAGTTATTTTGTTATATGTAAATATTTTAGTTTATCAAAATAGATGTAAATATTTATCTTCATTGGCTCTGAATCTTTTGGTAGAAAAGGAAGAAGTACCTGACTATTTAACACTTTAGAGCAGGTATGTTTGAAAATTCTGGCACATTTAAAGTTATACCTTGTATCTTTCTACAGATTAGTTGTACAATAATGACAAATATTTTATGCAGTTAAATGTGGAATGTAAAAGCAGGTTAAAAGTGGAGCTTCAGATAAGAGGTAAGCCTCCTATCTCTCTAGCATCCTCTGGCATATGAGAGGGTGGGCAACAGCATGTCTCTCAACTGTAACTCAGCTTCTTAACCTCTTTGGAATGTCCCAAGAGACATATGATCTATTAGTAATGACTGTTGCCCACAGGTAAATTATCCTGTTACATGTATCCCCCCATCCTCCTTGCTGTATGTCACATACACTTTGCTACTTCCTTGTTATATCATTCCTTCCTTGCTGGGGTATATAAAGGATTTCACAACTTTATTAAATTTGAACCTGGACATGCTGCCCAGGATCCCCGTTTTATGGGCTGGCCTCACAAATCATTTATCAATCTCTTCTGTCTCATTTCTTCTTCTTCTTCTTCTTCTTCATTCCACACACGATTCCTAACAGTTAAATATTGCATCACTAAGCTTTTCTTACTTTTTACAATCATTAATCACAAGGATAAGTAGGTTATAGCAAAA
The DNA here is from genome assembly GCA_004024945.1 of Uropsilus gracilis. NCBI lineage: Eukaryota > Metazoa > Chordata > Mammalia > Eulipotyphla > Talpidae > Uropsilus > Uropsilus gracilis. Next base: position 76,198 of record PVHY01002969.1, on the reverse strand, counting down.
ACAATCTTTAAAGCACTAGAAACAAACCAAAAATATAGATCTTCTGCCAGTTGATAATAAATGATCTTAAGTAAAGAACAACACATTTTTATCCTAAAAATACTACATTACATTTAATATGTGTGGGTACAAGAAAAAATGTGTTATAGTCGAGACACCAATCAACTAGAAAAACTGGATTATTTCCCTTAGTCTCAATTGCCCTGCAAAATGGAAAGCATCTTCTTGATGTCTCCGCGAATAAGCACAGAAAACTTATGCTGTACAACAGGATCACATACTTTAACAAGAATCAGTGCCGTCATTAGTAGCAGAATTTCCTTTCCTCTTCCATTGTTTTCAACTTAAAACAGCTTATTGATTAAAGACAGGTTTTTGTGCAGAGTCTACATTCTGACGTGAAAGAATTAAAGTAACCTTTAGAGTGCATTACTTTTAGTTGGTATTCTGTCCTTTCCATTCTCTCATTCCCTATGGAAGCTGAGGATCATTCCCAAAATGCCTATTCCTACACCAGCCATACCCTGGCCCCATTGCAAGGGCCTAAGGCCAGATGGAGCATCAAGCTGGATGGGAATAGCAACTGTAGTGTTCGGAGTTCAGACCTCAACCTGTTCCCAGAGATTTCTAGGAGAAAGAATTTCTGTACTGAAATCCATGGCTTATACACCTAGAGCACAGCTCAAGCTTAGTCAGAGGACAGGTTCCCCAATGAAAAAGCTGCATGACTATAATGGGATGACAAGACTGAATAGGGGTGGGGGGGTGGCATGAGAAGAACACAGGATGAGAGAAAGAGAAAGCATAAGAATGCTTGCAGGAGAATGAAGAGATATGCACAGACTGGAGAGGAGGAAGAAGAAGCGAGTGAGGTAGGGTACTTGGCATTGGCTGCAGCAAGGAAGGGAGAAGAAAAGCTGGTTTGTATTTGCTGGAAAGGTTTGGAAAAGCTGGAAAACCTGGAAAAGGCTTGGAAACCTGGAAAAAATTGGCACTATGATTCTCTGAGGAGAAGATAGCTTGGAACCTGGACTTGGGTACGTGTGTCCCTGACAAGAGGGTGCTGGCTGGAAACTTGGACTTGACATTGGCCTGGTTTGTGTTTTTGGTTTACTGGACTGGGTTGAGGCATCCAAGGACCTGAGTGGCCCTGGGGTCTCAGGCTTCTTTATCCTCTCCTCTCCTCAATAAATCTTGTTTCTGTTTATGTAGTCTTGCACTGCTGACGGGCAGATGGACTGATTTGGTAATGACTGTTTTATTTATTTATTTTTTAATATTATTTATTTTGTTCTTTAGATCACAACCTCTGTATGTGGTTTTTAGGACACCTCCCTCCTCCCTCTGGTGCCTCTTCCATTCTCTCAAACCCCACTCTTTGTTGTTTACTAGTCTGTGTTGAGTCCATTAGTCTCTTTCTTTCCTGTGGCAGTGTGCTTTCACTGGGTGAGGGACTTTGTTGTTGGAACCAGGCAAGCCTTGCTGGTAGGTTTTCAGTCATAAGTTTGCTTTGGGCGGCCAGTCTGTATTAATTTGTGATCTGTCCATGTTTTTTTGCTGCAGGCCATCTTCTCCAATCCCATCTCTGCTGCTTTGCTACTTTACCTTATGGCCCCAGCCAGTGTTGGTCAAGAAGTTTCTCTGTGAATACAGGTGTCTGTGAATGGCCTTTAAAGATCATCTCCTCTTCCTCAGTTTGCAGTTTTGATGTGGGGCCGATTACCCCATCTTTGGTCATCCTCTTCTCTCCCGTAGTGTGGTGAGGGGGTGTTGCTCTCCTTGAAGGTGTCTATGAAATGAGGTCCCAGGTCTTCCCTGCCTAGTGAGTGCATAGGTGCACATGGTGGCATCGAGTCTCTACAGTTGTTTCTTTAGTCTTGCATGCACTGATTCTCTCAGTTGTCCATCTGCTGTGTCCAGCTTAGGCTTGTGGGCTGGATTTTTGCATGATCCCTCACCTGTTCTATGATGGGGTCTGTGTTGTGCATGTTCTTGCTCCTCTTGAAGTTTAGCAGGAGTGAGAACAAAATGGAAGGTGCTTCCCCCCCCCACACATGCCAATACCTCCCTGTGTGGGGGTGGGGCCCAGATGGCTGAGCCTGTGCTGTTCCCTGGTCCCCTTGGGCTAGGAGCAGGGGGCAACATGGCTCTGCCAATTCTGGCTGCAGATGACTGCCTTGTGCTTTTGGGTGGGTCCACCAAAACCCCCACCCTGTCCCCCCTCCAAGGTTCACCTGGCTTAGGGGGCTTACCCAGGATCCTTCATCCCGTTTCCTCCCCATTGGCAAGGGAGCTTGGATGGCTAGGGACTTGGACGTGCAGGCAGCTCTCAGGTGGCTGCCTTCTGGTGAGCCAGTAACGGTTGTTTTAAATATCAGTTTTTCCCTTGTGAGATAGTCTAATTTACCTGTCTCTGACCTGCGAACATGACCACCATAACTGTGGCAAAGCTTGGGGGGTAAAAGGGGAAGAGAGGAGCCTCAGGTGAAGCCAGGTTCCACATAAGCTGCTGACAGCTAGGAGACCCGCTTCGGCTTCACCTGAGTATGCTCCTAGAGGGGCCTAAGGGGGGCTGCACTGGGTGGATAACTTAGCCAAGGATGAGCGCAGTAGCCTTCAACAAATACTGCTCCTTTTTGGGGCACCTACCACTTACATGCAAGACCAGGCCTGAAAAAGCTCGGACTATGGAAAGCCTGCTGCTGAACTCACTGTGCAGAGAAACGTCAGGGGAGCTTTACCCCGGCCAGTCCTGCCACCAGAATGTGGCCCCTCCATCCAAGGGGCTGGAGGAGTGGAAAGCCTCTCTGGGTTCATTTGCCAGTTTCTGCTGCGGAGGGTCCTCACCAAGCACAGACCCAGTGGCCTGAGCCACGCAGCCAGATTGTCCAGCCTGCACCCACCACCATAACCCACCACACCTGCAGTGTAGTCCTGCCCCTGGCCTCCCAGCAGCTCCAGTTCTGGCCTAGCATGAGGGTCAAAAACTCTAGGCCATCACCCAACCTTGAGTCTAGAGGAGCAGGTGACAGGACCTTTAAGGTAATCACCCAGGCAAGGCCAGCCCAGCTCTCACTGTGGTGTCAGAAGACTCAGAGGAGACCCAGTGGCAGGCAGAACACTGGGAGCAACAGCCTATGACAACCTCCCATAGCTGGAGCTGCTTCCCGCCCTGAGGCCTCAGACTTAGGCAGCAACCTGGAAGGTCAAACAGGGCCTTGGCTGCTTGGAAGTCTGGAGAGCTGCAACCAGAGCACAGGGAACCTTGGGGTGGAAGAGCCTTCCATGACCTGTGCTCAGAAAATCCCTGCCTCGGAGAAACCACACATGACTTTTGAATCACAATGCAATGATGTGGTGAGTGCACACAGCCTTCACAGAGCAAAGGGCTGGGGATAGAAATGCCAAGGTAACTTCTGGTTTTCTAAGAAAATGGTGCTTCCCAAACAGTTTTCAAATCAAGTCTACTGCCTCCTTTACTGCAAATAATTTTCACTGCCTCGTCTCTTCCTGAGAAATGAGTTCGCCTGTGTAAAGTCAATAATCAATTTATGGCCTGTTTTGTAAAGGATGATTAGATTGTGTAGCAGAAGTGAATCATTTACATTATCCACTAGCTGAAAACTCAGCATAGATATTACTAGCACAAGAAAATCAGTGGCAGTAATTTGACATGGTTGATATTTTACAGTATTAATGTATTAAAAACAACTTTTTTGGGAAACCCTTGGAGAAAATCCTTTAAGTGGGATTTGAGCTTGTCTGCTACCCTGTAATGATTGTTTTATTTTTCATGGAAACAGGTAGCTAAGGTAATATTGGGCAAAACTATGAGAATCCCTGTTTATCTTGTTCCCCAATAACTATTTGTTTAATGGTATTAGCTTTGATGAAAGCTAGAATTGGGTTTATAAAATGGTGATTTTCCTCTTGAGATCATTCATCTTGCGTTTAATGGCTGTCAGTCTGTGAAAATCTGCCCCTCCCCTTCTTTCTCTCATTCATTCTCTTCTCCTTTTCCCTGGATATGAAATTGTTTTCTTAATTTCTTATCACTCTTTTCTTCAATTCTCAAATTATCTCAGATAATTTTTCAACCAGACATGCACCATTAGTCACTAAACAGATCTCAAGCACAAAACATTTCAACTTCTTCCGAGACAACACCTAATAGAAGAGTTACATACATAACTCATTCTCTCTTAGCAGATAGGTAGCCTATTTCTGGGAAGGAGCATTTTGGACCTTGGTAATGTTTAACAATTTTTTGCCCACCATTACTTTCCATAATAAAAGCTGTACTTTTACAATGAAGAAAACTGACCTTGATCAAAAGATTGATTTTTGCTTCACCAAGAGTGAGACAAAATGATAACATTTGCCTTCTGATATTATTCAGTAATTACCTCTGCTGTAACTGAAAATTTTTCTTCTTTGAATTTGTGATGAAGTAATGGGACTAATCAAGAATGTGAGATAATCTATCAGAATATAGTCTTTAAAAAATAAATTAAAAAAAAAAGAATATAGTCCTGGTCTCTTCAAAAAGTCAGTGTTAAAGGGGGGGGGGGGGAGGGAATGTGAAAATCCTAAATTTAAGATTGAAAACTTAACCCATTTGAAAATGCAGCTCATGAATACTGATGCTATTCTAAACTTTAACAAATTATAAAAGAATCATAGGGGCAAAGGGTGCAATTCAAATTTGAATGATGTATCAAATGGTATTATTGCACAAATTTTTATTTTCCAAGGTATGAT